>PGFW01004852.1:8634-22484 GCA_003123925.1 Haematobia irritans
ACAAATATTTAGCCTATAGTATTTTGCACAACATGGAACTTGAGGTGAATAGAACAAGTAAAGATTCGAAACTCTTAAAAGATGAAAAGTACAGCAATTATAATGAGTTGACGCAGAAAGTTCATGACCAGGTCAACACATTAATAGAGGTAAAAATTGGAATGATAAATAACAATAATGTTTTCTTCTAATAATTTATCCATATTCCAGTCTCTTCATGAAATCTTTCAATTATATAAACCCAGTGAAGTTATGTTGTCATTTAATGGCGGAAAAGATTGTACAGTTGTCCTACATTTATTACACACTTACTTTCAATCGAATCCTTGTCTGCAGCATATAAAAATACCTACTTTGTATATAACAGATCCTGATGCCTTTGAAGAAGTCGAAGAATTTGTGATAGATTGTGAAAAGCTCTTTAACATAGACTTAATAAGGAAACCTGGTCCAATTAAAAATGCTTTGGAAGAGTTATGTAAAGAAAAGCCTCGCATTAAAGCAGTATTTATGGGATGTCGGAGAACAGATCCATATTGTCAGGATTTGAAAATAATGCAGGTATGAAAATATACAATTAAAGACGTTCTTGAGGCTCTACACGTTTATAATAAAAATAATACAATACAAAAATAATAATTATAAATTCTAATATGGACAAATACCACTTACATTTCAGCCCACAGATGCCGGTTGGCCTCCATTAATGCGTATCAATCCCATATTGGATTGGAAATGTCGAGATGTTTGGCAATACATGTACCTATACAATGTTCCTTACTGCAGTCTATATCAAAAAGGCTATACTTCCATAGGCAATAAGACAAATACCCAACCAAATCCTTATTTACGTGTGGTAGACGACACAACGGGTGCGGTTTTGAATTATCGCCCTGGTCATGAACTTATTGACAATGATGAACTGGAACGCGCTGGTCGTATAAAGCCCAACAAGGACAATTCTACTTCTAAATAGTATTTCTTCTTTTTTTCAAATACCATCCATAACTACTTTCTTTATACAATAATTTTTAATTTAGCTGTACAGGAAACACATAAACTTATTCGGGTGCTGTTATTAGAAATAATTTCTATTTAAAATTATTTAGTACATAATTTAAATTATTTTTTTATTATTTATAAACGAACTAAAATGTATTTAATACAACAACAACAGGTTCAAAATAAAGAGCAATACCTAATTATGATTAAAATTATGTATATATGATAAAAGCAAACAAATGCGCTTTTTTCGAAACTAAACTACACAACTAGAAAATTCTTATCTATAAGACTAATATTAGGCTGATTCATTCGAGCGTTCATTCTCTGGCAGGGGACATATTCGATCGACTAGGCGGCTTCATTCTCCATTCTATTCTGAAGAAGACCCATTCATGCCACACAGAGATACGTCTGATAGACTGTACCTAATTTGTGAACACCATATTAGTGGCTCCGATAATTTCTTAAGAAGAATGGTAATAAATTTACCATTCTTGAAGAATGGTAAGTTAATTAATTTCATACACTTTATCATTTTCCTGCAAAGAAAACAAATGCCATCCGTATAGATGTCGCACAATGAACGCAGCGGTTTCGTATTACCGGCGTTGCAGTCGAAGCGCTGTTTTGATTAATTGGTTATAGAAGCATCGGAAGTTTTAATTTAAAATTGCCAAAAAATTTATGGAATGAAAACATTTGTTATTACAAAATAGGTTCTAGATCTTATTTTACTCAATTTCGTAAAGCCGGCAGAGAACAGAACAGACGCAAACTGCATGATATTTGAGAGAAACGCTGACAAAAACTGCATAATATTAAATAAATTTTTTTAATGTTTCCTCATGACTGCCACCTACTGACGCAATTTTGCTTCAAGGTTTCGCTTTCTCTTGTATTTCCCACTCTTTGGCTATGCGAAAACCAGTGTTGCCATAATTATGTTACCAAAAATGCTCAAATTCAAAAATTAAAAAAAAGATAAAACACAAAAAAGATAAAAAAAAACAGATACAACACAAAGGACTATACGGCGTTCTCACCATACATTGGATTTTGGAATGTTTTCCCTTTATAAGCATTTGAAAGCGAGTCAATATTCCCATACAACTAATCAAGTTCAAAACACAAGATTTCCTCAAAAACACGTGTATTTTAAAATGTGAACTTTAAATCATCACGGCGAGTTAACGAAATTGGGAAGAAAGCATCTAGAGCTCCATAGATGGCTCTGTCATTACACAGCTGTTCGCTGCAATTTTTGCATGTTTTTGATTCTTACGGACCTTTTCATCCACTGTTTTGTCAAGATTCATCAGGAAAATTGGCTTTCATTCATAATTTTGATTAGTTGAAAAAAGTCGCGATTTTGAAAAACTGACACAGTGCCAGCTTTAAAGCAAATCTCGCTCTGTGAATGCCTTCAAATTGACATATATAGCCCAATAGATGGCTCTGCCTTACACAGCTGTTCTCTTTCCGTGTTTATACCCTGCGCCACACTTTGGAACAGGTTATTATCTGTTGGCGCATATGTTTGTAACATCAAGAAGATGACTAGGTACATTACTTTACGTGAAACTTTGCACAGAAAGTATAATTAACTTTCATACTATGCATGTCAAAGTTTAATTGAAATCAGTTCAGATTTAGATATAGATATAGCTCCCATATAATGTGGGTACTTTGGCAATTTTTATAAAAAGTGGTGAAGGGCATAATAGAGTCGGCTCCGCCAGACTTTAGACTTTCTTTACTCTGTTTTTACAACTCTTTTCTCCAGCTGTTTTTCTATTTGTTTGGCGCTTTTACTCCGCGAAATTGAACACAATTCTCGAAATTGCTCCTCAACGTTGATCCTACAGGGGATAAATTAAAGGAAAATAATAAATTTTCCATTAAAATTATCCTAGTTTAGTGGCAGTTAAGACAAATGTGATATGGCCCGTACAAGTTCAGACGTTGCTGCTGTATTAAAGGGGTTACAGTTGGTTGTGGAGGCGGCATGTAGAGAACAACGTGAATTGAGTAGACATTTGTGGTCAAATTCAAGCATAAGGGAGTTATTGGAGGAAAATATTCGCTTAAGTACAGAGTATTTGAAGTCGACTAGTCAGAATCCCAGTGAAGAGTTGAAGAAAATTCAACAGATTTTACAAGAAACAAAGGAGAGAAGTTGTGTGGTAGCGGAGGGTTTTAGACAGCTGACAGCATCAAAAATCTCAAGTGATTTCAAGATGAGTCAGATACCTATACCATTTGGTACAGGTGTACAAGGGGGAAATGCAGAGACACAACAAGATCATCAAACAGAAAAGCAGCAGATGTCGAACTTCTCTGGGACAACAGCACAAACATCAACTCCCATTGGCAAAGGTGGAAAAATTGATGCCGCTAATTTAGATATTTCATCGATAACATTGAAAGAAATGGAAGAAATATTATCCAGACGTCTTCAGACACACCGGCGTGAAATAGAAGGACAATTAAATTCAACAAACAAACTTCCACAAGCACAGCAGTACCAAGGACATGGAAGCTGATACAGCGAATATGTTAAAAAATGTTCTAATCGTTTGTCGCAGGAGCTGCATCCTCATTTCAACAACAGTCAACTTTCGTCATCAGGCGGGAGCACAAATAGAACTACCTTCTCTTGCCTCAGTTTCGAAAACAAAAGAACAGTACCTTTTCAAGTCGCTTAGTAGAATGGCCCGTTGGCGGGCTATTTGCAGGTTGGGAATATGGACTATCAATGAGTGTAACAAAAGGTGCCCTGGTGTCTCGGAGGAGCTAAAAACGTAAGGAGGCGTGTTAGCTAAGTTCCTGCCAATGCAGACAGAAGTTCGTCGATACCTGTGTAGAAGTTACGTGGAGCAGCCTTTAAAAAACTCGGACTAAATTTTGTCCATACAAGGATAGCCAATGTGGTATCTCGCACAATTGGCCAAGGCATTTGAAAGGTTCGCCATATCTGCAGATTACTATGGCCCGAATTGGCACAGTCGAGCGGTGTTATGAACTCTGAGTTGGGCCACAATATGGCGTAATGTTTATTTCAAGCTTTGATGAGATAAACGTTCGCTCGCAGCTATCGTATAGGGATCAAGTGCATAGGGCTGTTTCCTAGAGAATGGAAATGGCAGTGCAGTTAAAATTTCAATATCGCTGGAGGTGGCGTAAGAGTATAGAAGTGGATTTGATAATTCTGTAGTGGGGAATGTTAAAAGTGTGAGGATGTTTTTCCCCTAGAGGCTTTTTCATTAAGGACCAATGTTGTGAAGCGTTGCTAACGGGTGAAACTGACTATGTGAAGTGGATTATACTCGTGAGGCTGACTAATACCGGAAAAATTTAAAAAGAAATGATAGAGGCCCTACCAAGAATACTATGCCCCGACTGTGGTAAGAAGTCAACCACAAACAGCGTTATTAACTCAAGAATTACGTGTCCGGAGAGTGCCTTTGGATAAATGTTCGATATGAGGGTAGAAACAACAATACAGGGGTAACATTTGTTATCATTGCTTAAATTGGTGTGTTTTTTTAGTTATTGACCATCGCCACCATATTGGACAATGCAGTGTTAAAGTTGTGCCATAGGGAACTCTTTTGAAGTTCCAATGTATGCAAACAGATCCTCTAATTGGTCAAAATTTTCTCTAACGATGCACAGATCCAGGTGAGCGTTTAATGGCTATTGAATTTTGGATCCACGGTCGCTTCTACTCAAAAAGATTTCATTAGAAAACTACAGAAATGTAAAGTCGCCAATGGAAAAAATTAAAGGATTTTGTTAGAATCTAAATATTATTTGTGTTTATTTTTTAGGATAATTATATGTGCTTGTAAATATAATGAATCGCCACGGAGTTTAGTTACAAATCTCCACGAGATAATGGGATTTCCTAACTTATATGAAAACCAAACAAAATGGAGGAAGCTCATATTGATAGAGTTATGATTTTGGTGAAATGTTACCGATTTCGGAGCGGTGAATTTGATTTTGGGCGACAGGATACGAGGTACTCTATTTTTGTGTAAACATTATCTAAAATTTAAATTTGTATTCTAGAACCACCACCGAACGCATAGGCCCATTTGGTTCTCCCGACTATGGTGGTCTCACCGTTTTATGTCCACCTCCGGAGGAAAATCGTATTCAATACATCGTAAAAATTATCGGGTTATTTTACTATGTTCCCGCCTCTAAATTAATCAAAATGAAATGCCGTTTCCACTTTTCGACGAGATAGTGGTGGGGGATAAATACAAAAGAATAAAATATATAATAGTTTACCGCAATAGTTTTAAGCCTTTAAAACAACTATGGATAGTTGTATAAAGAGTTTCGAGTTTTGTATATTTTTTACAATAAAAGAAATTGGGTATAAATGTTTAATAATGCTTCCCGCTTTTAATAAAAAACAATAAACAACATAAAAGTTGTAAATAAAGCTTTCCGGAGTTTCAATATTTTTAAAAAAAAAAAAATAATTGGTCCTCTTTAACCATTGATATTGTGGGAAGTATGAAGAGAAGCTTTTGTGTTTCAACAAACAAAACTTAATGTATTATTTTTTATTGTTTTAAAAAGCTAACTAAAATATAGCACTTGTTGATCCGGATTTGAAAGAAATAGCATAGGTTTTTTTTTAATGAAGATAATTGTAGAGGGAAAAGTTGGTTCCTTCAATACTTGGGGAAATTACCAAGATGTTTATTGACGCCACTGTGCATCCAGACATATCATACAGAGGCTTGGTGTCGCGGCATAGGTATTGCGCGCCATAGTATCTATAGGGGCAAAAAACGATCTTTTTCAGGTCTGATATCCATTTTTGGTAAACTATCGATCTAACTAGGCAAATACGCACAGTATGAGGCCTTCGGTTAAAACAGAATTGCCGCAATGGTTGTTACGTAAGCATCCACCATTCGACCGGGATGAACCGTGACAGATAATATATTGATTTGGAATTGTACCAAAGAACATATTCTGTCCGTGCGTGGATGCAGTCGAATTATAACACACAACATATAGATCCTTAATGCCAAATTTCGGCGAATTCCAAACGAAATGACGAAGTTTTCTTTACCAATTATATGTGTATATTTTTTTTAGTGCCATGCTCTTAACTAAAATGGTAAAGAAAATATATACAAAACTTTTCATCTTGGAAGAATTTTTATTTAATATAATAGTGAATGATAACAATCAAAAATTCTTAAAGAATACGTTTTTATATTAAGTAGATGTGCCAATAAAAATATGAAAGTAATTGTATTTAAAGAAATATATATATAACTTAAGTTTTATGGGAAAAAATCTTTGGAATACATAATTTAACATAAAAAGGAAGTCAGTCGAACCCCGTTCAAAGGAAAACTTATCTAAAATTGCATTACTCCTCGTGTTTTTGTGAAAGACATGTCACTTCATTAAATGACGACCCATATCCCGGTGGATCGCCTAATGCTGTTCGTATATTATGTTTCTTCTCGATTTGGTCAAATCCTCAATTTTGACATATTCAGTCTTCTGCCGATGAATCGGGATTTAATTTCAATTGTCCTTTCACTACCATCCAACATGGAAATTCACAATTCGTTTATATGGGATCTTCCCCTCTTCAATATAATTCTAGGAGGCCTTCCGGCGAAGACTTTGTCGTACTAGTGTTGAATTAGTTTCAAGGAGTATGTTTTGCTCCTGCTTCTGTATGTTCACTACAATGATCCTGTTTTTGTGTTTGAGAGCTGCATTTGGCATGCATTAATTTTTTTAATGGATTTGCGTATTGCATATTTTTTTTAACACTTCATGGATTTTCGTGTTGGTCTCTTCCTTACATGGATGATTGTCTTTTTTCTCTAATGTGACTCCTTGCTTACTCTTTAGTTTTTGGAGTAGCTAGGTTTAGTGATAAGCTCTAACAAAAGGAGCTCTGGTGCTTTAAGTTCGAATGATTCATTCGGCAGCTTTCGAACATTCACTATCGGGCCAATAAAAGTTCATCAATCGTCCAGGTTTTTTTGTCTAGAGCTATACATCCTCGGTGTCAATAAATGGATTGTTACTTGTAGTGTTGAAAATCTCGTCCGGAGCGAGATTTTTTTCTACGTATTTAATAACGGATATGTTTTGTGTCACAACGGATTGTCAACTGTTTCTATTGTCCTTTGGCTCACGATATTGACTTCTATTTCAGTGTGTTGTTTGTGGTTTTCTCTACTATTTCCTCTTCGACCATTTCAGTTTCAAACATCCTTCCTTTATTTCGGTGAGCGTGTGAGTTATGGAAAAATTTTTTGTCTACATTTATTTATATGATTTCTTCAAATGGGTGAAGTTTCCGTTCTTATCGTAGTTTCGCGCCTCATTAAATGGCTGTTCTCCAACTCTAGTTGATAACGTATCCATGTTCTTTTCCCTAATATCCATGGTTTCTTCTCCAATAGCCAGACGAAGTTTTACTTTTAAAAACGCACCAGGAAAGAAAACGCAAGCTTTTACTGCGCCAAAAGTTTTCGTTGGTGTAATCTGGGGACATTTGACATTTAATCCTTAAAATCAATGCGACAACCAACCATTGGGAACACAAATGGTAACAATTTTTAAGTTTACAAGGCCATTGCATGGGAATGGTCTCCCCCTTTGAATTTCAAAGGGATTTCGATGATGCTGGAACCTCATCATGCTCTTTAAATTACAAAGCTGGATTTTACAAAGCAGATTTTATTGGTCCAATGGCGGAACTGGTTCTCGTACAATCTTTAAAAGAAGTAAATATGGTGAAATTTTGAAAATTATACTTAGTTCGGATTAAATCTACCTATAAAAAATTTCAAATTCTTCTTTATAATGATGCATGCAGAATTTGTCTCTGATCATTTAAAGTTCTATGTCCTCCTTAAAGTTGATGATGGGACGCAGTTTCAGAGAAATAGCACCATATACATGGCAATGAAAACGAGCCTCAAAATATAAGGCTGCACTATTGATAAACCCAACATTTATTTATTATTAATTTAATTTAAAAAAAAAATTAAAAAAAAAAAAAAAAAAAATTGGCCTATCACAATATTGGACGTAGGCAGTATAACTCTTGGTCGATTAACGATTTTCCCTATTTCCTGTTTGGTGGTGATTGACTTCAACAACAACAAAAAAAAGAAAAACAGACCAAAAAACAAGAAAAAAAAAAAAACACCGCCGCCAAGAATATTCTTGGAGACTATTGACATAGAATCATCCACCTCTAATATTCAAGGTGTCTATTAACTGCTGTATATATTAGAGCATCATTTTTCACACACATACCTAACACATTCCTCTTCCATTGTGTTTTGTAAACAGAGATCAAAACATCCACAAAATAACTACTTGCTCATAAGGGTGTGAACTTGCTTTTCGGGACATTTAAATTTTAGAGCTGCGATTTCTCAAACACAAACTGCTGCTTTTTGCTTCTTTTTTGGTGGCCTTTACTACTTCATAAGGATTTAGAAGAGCTGCTACTTTCTCCTGTTGGTTTAATTCTTATTGTAGATCTATGCATTTAAATCCGAAATTGATTTTCTCCTCCAAAATACCATAATTATATTTGCATTTTCACTTTATTAAGTCTCCTTTTGGCCTGCTAAGTTTCTTTTGGTGTTGAAGAGAAATGGCTCGTTTTGTGAAGCAGGAATTTGGTGGTTAGGTACTTGCTTGCTTGGAGAAACGGATCAAAATGATGGGCGTTTTCGTATTCCTTGATGGGAGTTATACTTAAATCTGAGACACTATTAAAATTTGCAGGCATTGCCAGTCCATTTTGGCAAATGCGGAAAAATTAGTTTGAAACAAATTTAATAAATTTTTCGTAGATTCTTTTAATTTTATTTAATCTCGCACTCAGACCCAACGAACACAACTCTGATACAAACTGAAAAAAGGCAGGTGCAATGCCAGAGTCCTGCGCCAGCCGGATTTAAGCCGGCTTCGCGCGCCGACGATTCACGCGCGCCCGAGTATTTTGACCGGCTGGAAACGGCTTAAAATAAGCACCGGACGAGAATTCAAAAAGTTCGCCGAAGATTTCATAAAAAATTCGCTTTTTCAGCAGTTTAGAAAAAAAAAAAAAAGCGTAAATTAACAATTATTTTATAAGTTCGCAGGAAGCGTTTTTAATTATTTACTGTCCAGTTTTAATTGTGACATTTCTTCTTTGTACTTTTACTTGTTTGAAAAAGTAGCCGTATTTGCCGCACACCTCTCATACAACACCATCCCATTTGAAAAACGCTCATCCTGTGTTTATTGGGCTTCCTTTAGACGATGCAAATAAACAGGGTTGATATTTGTCGACAAAATAGTGTTGCCAAATTCCAAAATAAGCAAATGTTAATTGCGAGTAACCGTTTTTGAGTAAAGTTGTCGTTTTAGAATAAAAATGCTAAAATTGGATAGTTTATAGGGTTTGTGAATTTTTTCTTTGGGCTGTTCAAATACACATATTATCGTTCAAGCTGGGCTTCAAAAGTCACGACATTTTAGTATTGTATTGCTACTAACGTAATACTAAAGAACATTAAAACTATTCTCGTATTTGCTACACCACACAACACACTGTATATTACAAAAATAACGTTAACTATTACAACTTCATTGTTATGGATTTTTTAAAATAGGGCATTTATATTTTTGTATAGTTCTCATTTGGATAAATCTTCAACCACTAAGGTTAACATTTTGTGGGTTTTTAGTTTCATTGACCACCGTTGACACGTTTGTGTAATTTTGATAAATCGCCCGTTAAAGCTGAGTACTATGTTCAGTTTTCAAGCTGATTTAAACACTCATTTTTGCTACAAATAGAACGTGAATACTGAAATCTACGTTTTCGCACGAAATATAATTTTCTGTTTATAGCTCCATATAAAAAAATGTTAGCGCGGAAAAAGCCTAGACTAAGATCAAGTTCACACGAAAAAAACTGTTATACTCCATATTAAAAGACGTTAGCGGGCTGAATAAAATGCAAATCTTTGTTGACATTGTCAAGCACATGTTTATTACAACCCTGGATTTTTCGCACGAAAAAAGTAGGCTGCATAGTTAGTTGGTCGCATAAATGAGTATAACATCCATGGTGGAGGCCCTAGTTTATCGGAATATATGAAGATATTCCGTTGTCGTCAGAAACAGAACTTTAGTACTAAGCAATAAGCAGAAAATTATTTAATATTTGAGCTATGTTACACAAAACCCACTTAGCCAAAAAGTTATAGGCTGTCACCCGGAGATATTAATACGTCCCAGAAACCTGGGACTTTTGCGTACATAAATCGGATGAAAGAGTGAATATATTTGCTATTAATAAGTCTTGTGAAATAATGAATGGAAAACATCTAAGGAATTGTTGGTGAACCATTTATATATTTGTAATTTTAATAATAAAAGTAACCAACGAAAACAATGTTTTCAGCTTGAAAACGGACATAGTACTCCACTTTAACGGGCGATTATCAAAATACACAAACGTGTCAACGTGGTCAATGAAATAAAAACCCCACAAAATGTTAACCTTAGTGGTTTGAAGATTAATCCAAATGAGAACTAATACACAAATATAAGATGCCACTATTTTAGAAAAATCCATAAGCAATGAATGCTGTTACAACGTATAATTGTTATCTGATAATGATAACAGTGTTTTTGGTTGTAGTCAAATACAGAGATATATTTAATGTTTTATATTACGTTAGTAAGCACAGTACAAAGCTAAAAATGGCTCGTGACTTTTGAAGCAGTTGAACGATATGATAATGTATTAAATTTGAACAATGCCAAGAGAAAAATTCACAAACCTATACAACATGATCCAATTTTAGCAGTTTTTATTCTAAACGACAACTATTACCTCAAAAGAGGTATCGCAGAGTTAACAATCGTGGCTTATTGTTGAATTTGGCAACACTAATTTTGCGACAAATACAAACCACTGGTTTGACTCAATTGCATAAGTAAAGGATAGCCATAAACACCAGGTATGAGAGCGTTTTTTCAATGCAACCAACTTTGGAGGTTGAGCGGTAATAATTGTTATAATACTCTTTCAACATGAAAAGCTCAGCAACTTGACATCTCAATCAACGCTCATTGCACAAGTCATTAATTGCATGCGAACTTACCTTCCAATTGACAAAAGTCGACGAGAAATCCTTTAAGATAAGTATGAGAAACTTTGCAAAACACTACCCTCAAGTGCAACGAAAAAACCACTGGTTTTCAGACTAGTTGTTGTGCAACCGAAGTGTACTGTGGTCAAAGGTGCAAGAAATAAACAAAAATGGAAATTTTAGACACAATATTATTTCAAAACTCATGTTAAAGTGAAATGAAATAAACAAGATAGAAACTTAAACTGGAAGTCCCAAATAGTAAGGTTCTTTGAAAGAAAACTAAAATTATGGATTCTAACGTGTTCTGAAAACATTAAATATGCTGACCAACTGAAAAAATGGTGACAATTAACGGAACTGCTTCAATATGAGTTAATAACTTACATTGGTACGTCAATATGAAAAGATAACATCAACAACTTAAAGAACTCACTAAAGTTAAAAAAATCATTCTTGCAGAAAACCAATATTCTTATCGAATGACACAGGACTTTCTTGAAACAATAAGTAAACCGCGACCAGTAAGAAGCGTGAGGCATATCGATAAGAAAAAGCTTTCCAGAACATTACACGAAACCCAATTAAATTGTTAAAAACAACAAATGTACAATCAACAACTTCTGGAGAATAATGTGCATCTGTGGGCACATCATCCAAGTTTAGTGGGTCATATGCGTATTATCAGTTAAAATGGATATTTGGAATCCCTTCCTGCTGGAAAATCAATTCTAACACGCGGTCCAGTATTCCTAATTAAAAATTGCCCGCATGTTAATAAAAGAAGGAACCAAAAGAAGAAACCGAATTATCAATGCAAAAAGTGTTTACAAATAATATGGGCGTTTTCTTATCACTGGATACCCTAAGCCGGGAGGACTAAAAGAAAACAGAGACCGTTTAATCCAGGACATCTCCAAAAATATGCCAACACCTGTCTCAGCCTTTCAAAAACAAATCACAGAAAGAAGTGAAATCTTGCATTTTTAATGTATGAAAATTGCTCCAATAGTAATTAAAGATTTACTGCTGCGATTATTTATGACACTAATCCTACTTTGAATTCATGTTTTCGATAAATAGTCACATAAGTGCATTTGTGAATCGATAAGCGTCACTTCCATCAAAACACAGATCTGGCAAAATCGGCGCGACTTTGCCACTGATGGGATGTTTTCCTGGTAAGAACTACCAGTGCATAGTGTTCCTGGATATGCCATAGCAAATGTTGTATCCAGTGGCAAAAAGAAAACAGATCTAAGTTTAAGATATTTAAGTTTTGGTGCTTGTTTTTGTTCCTATTGTTGATACTTTTAATATTATTATTATTTATCAATTGTAATGTATTTGTAGTTATGTAGTGTATTGTATTATTTATTATATTTATTTGATGAAATGATTAATATTTATACAAAATTCAAGAATTTGGCTTTGATTTCAATGTGGAAGTGAGGTAATTCATTCATACCAAATAGTGAAAAGTATGTGCAACGATTTAATTTTTGAATTTGACTCGCATTTCGAAAATGTTTGAACAAATTATTGAAAGCGGATTGCATTTCAGTTTGAGGATAGGGACACTTGAGATAAGTATGCTAATGTGTTAATTCCCTGGTTGATGGGTAAGGTCTGGTGTGTTGTTGAAGAACGGCGATTTCTCAAACAATTGATTTTCCAACTTGAAATACTGGGGCTACCTTTGAAAAAATGTGGTTGAAAAATTGTTGAAATTTAGCATTTTTCCAAACGTTTTGTGTATGGGAAGGTGTTGTAATGTATGTGTGTCCGGTTCATTAGAATACAACTGCAAATACGGGTATTTTTCAACAGTAAATGAAAAAAATGTGCATTTAAAACTGGACAGTAAATAATATATTAAAACGTTCCTCGAACTATAAATATATTAGTAATTACGCTTTTTTTTTTTTTAAAACTGCGAAAAACGATATTTTATGAAAATCTTCGGCGATTTGATGAAGTCGTGGTCCGCGGCTTATTTAAGCCCTTTGCCATGCCGCAAAATCTCGCGGCGGCCGGTTCGTTAAATATCGTCGGCGCTTGCCTGATAGCCGGTTTTGAAATCGCCTGCGCAGACTCTGCTGCCCACGTGCCCTTTTCCATTGAACAGTTTGCGAGTGTGGGTGTGGGCGAGATTTCAAATATTAGGTAAATTAAAGAATCTACGAATAAATTTATTAAATTTGTAAAACTAATTTTCCATTTGCAAAATGACGCAATAGCTGCAAATTTTAATGTGTCCTCAGATTTAAGTATAACTCCATCGAGGAACGAAAAACGACCATCATTTAGATCGTTTCTCAAGAAGCAGTACCCTTACCACCAGATTCCTGATTCACAAACGAAGCATTCTCTTCAACACCATAGAATACTAGCAGTCCAAGAAAGGAGAAGTAATAAAGAAAATGCAAAATACTGTTTGGTTGGAGGAGAAAGAGTCGAAGGTTTCGGATATTGCTAAAGATCAAATGAGAATAAACACCAGAAAAAGCAGCTCCTCTAAATCCTATGAAGTAGTAAGGCCACCAAAAAAAGAGCAAAAGCAGCAGTTGGTTGAGAATCCAGCTCATAAATTTAAATGACCCGAAAAGCAATCAACCCTTATGAGGCAAGTAGTATTGTTGGTGGTGCGTTTGTGACTGTGTTACAAACACATTTGGG
>PGFW01004858.1:12777-31474 GCA_003123925.1 Haematobia irritans
AATGCACCAACTTGAGTTCATCAAAACACCATCATCTTGATTTACACTAGAGGTTGGCACGTGACATGAAATTGTCGTGACTCACGAAAATTTTCGTGACAAACAAAACATATGTCGTGCGTAAGGGTTAGTCAGGAAAATAATTTCTTCGTGAGTGTGCATGAGTACCGAATTTCGGAAAAATACGCTCACGAAAATAATCCCGTACATGAACATAAAACTCTTACGAGTTGAATTCATTTACAATTTTAGTGACATCTATGATGTTAAGAATCAACGAGGTAGGTGGTTACATTAGTGTATAATTCCATAGTCAGAATATATAATAGACCCTTATAAACTATCATATAGTGATTCACCTTCAAAGTAATAAGTCCCGCTATAATACCCTAGCAAAAAATTTGGAAGTTCTTCAAAGACACAACTTTAAAAGCACTTCCAGAAGATCTACTCCCAATGACGCTCTTTATTTTAACTAACATACACAGGAAGTTATTCTCATTCAATTTAAAAAAAAAATGTTTTTTTTTCATATTTTTAATGGGTAATTTAAACTTTTTTTGTTTCAAATTTGTTAAAAACGGTATAAGAATTCATAAAAAGGTACACGGACGAAAAAGACTGTTTTTCATATGTTTGGGTGTAAAAATTATATGTTTGGAACTCAAATTTGTAAACACAATATTTTCAAGTGCAAGCTTATGATGTTCATAAACTAGCATAACATGTTTGGGACATATATGTTAATATGTTAGAACATATTATGTTTGGGACATAAAATGTTTGTAAATATAATATGCTTGGATGCAAACACATATTAATTTAGAAATAGACTATAAACATATATGTGTTTAGAAAGAGAGACATAAAATGTGTGCTGGAAGTAAAATCATGAAAGTAACAAATTGGCGCCTTAAAAATATATATACACAAAGAAAATTCAATTAAAGATTGGAAAAATACTGTGTGTGAATATAAACAAGTATAAATTTCCAAATTTGGAGTAAACATATATATGTTGTGATATAAGACCGCCAAAAATTGTATATGCTTAAGTAAAAAGATTAAAATGAGTATTCGGAGAGAAAATTCATTCGGAACCAAGAGAAAAGACATTAAAAAAAGAGCATGAGTTTTGTTTATCATTTTCGCATTACGGGCACTTTTTTTTTGTTTCGTCAAAACAAATCGGAACGTAGGACGAGTAAGTCAAAATATTCAAACAAAGGTAATTAAAGGGATCTTCATAAAAACTAACGAAAGGGCACTATACACTGAAAAATAGCATGCCCAGTTCCAAAGATTGTGTCTCTATTTTAACAATTTTGGTATTGATTCCGAGCCAATGAAGCCGAGAATTCAAGTAAGGATACTTTTAAGACACAATTCTCTTTTAAATGTGGGTTTTGTGTATTTGACTCTATGAAGCAAATTTTATTTTTTCGCTTTTTCAGCTTTTTTCATATGCTATAAAAAGTCCGTTGAAAACAAGACGTCCATTAGAAATTATGCTATTTTTCAAGTAAAAAACGTCTTTAAAATAACGTTTTGAAAAACATGTCCAGATGCAAGAATGCAACATGTTATGATACCCATTTTCAAGTCACTTAACCCTCTAATGCCCCAATTTTTTTGCCAGCTGATGAAATATTCAATGTTAACGATACAAATAAGAAAACGAAACAAGAAAAATTTTATACGGCAAAATTCAGTATATGCTGCAAAGCCCCTAGATCAGTTTTAACTAAGTTTTCTTTTTATTTTACCCATTTTTGTTGTCTTAAGGTGTGTTTTACGAAAAGTTTCCTTATGTAAAGAAGCCGCCTAAAGGCGGGATTGGGCATTAGAGGGTTAATTATAAGGACAACACGACATCATTAAAAAGTTTATCGACTTTTGAACATGGAAAAAACTTTATATTAGAGAAATGCGTCGTCTAAGCTAAGCAAAATTTGTATTCTTATTTTAAGGACATGAAATCTTTGGCCTCACGACAATATTTTTTCAGTGTACTCTTTTTAGAGTTGTGACAGTAAAATGAAAACATTGGGAAACAGTGAAAAATTAAACAGTAAGATCTATAAAAACAAAGATTATTTCCTCTTTATTAATGAGTAATCCAAGAGGAGTGGACGGATTCTTCGAAAATAAAAGAAAATAAAAAAGGCATTGAGTTCGAGCTTTGCCGCTAAAATTATTTCTCATTTTAACGGCAAATCTCGAACCGGTAAACCCAGAATAACATTATAACTTTTTTAGGCAAATTGTATTATAACTTGGTGGGGCATGATCCCAAGCAACAATTGAATAAGTTTATTTTCTTTAGAATAAATTATTAAAGAAAGCAAATAATTGTTCACACCTAAATAAATTTATGTCTTGGTTGTAAAATTATTGTTTAGAATTTAAATATTAATGTGCTTTTGAATGGTTATCGTTAACTTTAGGATTCGATGGAAAAATATTTATTATATATACTCGACTTCACATTCTTCCTTTGTAAGATTTTTTGAATTTCTTCGAAAATTTCCTTTATTTAATTTCCCTTGTTTGTTACAAAATTTTTATTTTTGCAATAAAAAATAATATATGATTTGAACTCAGTCCATTTCGTTTATATCAAGCACTGTTGTTTTCTGAGTTTAAGTCTTTTATAAGACACACTTTACAGTTTCGTAGTAAAAATTTAATATAGTAGTATGTAATGTTGAACACCTTTTCGGGATATTCCGAACGTATCTGGAATATACGTAAAAAAATATATGTGTAAAAAAAAAATAAAAAAAATTATGTCGGTCGAAGCATGCAAGGCGGACGTACCAACCACTGATCCACGCCGCCAACAAATGTATGTTTAACAAAGTTATGTTGTTAAACAATGTTATGTTTGCATCGGCTCGTGGGCGCCGCAAGCTATGCTATATAAATATGACTTACAACGATAATTATCTCTTGATTACCATAACAGCTACGTAGCCCAGTGGTTAGTGTGCTTGCTTACAAACTGTGTGGTCCGCTGTTCGAATTCCCGTCCGGCGAAAGGTAAAATTTAACCCTTCTGCAATGTTTCGAAATATACCACACATATTATGTTTTGGGTCAATTTGACCCACCCATACAATCTCAACGTAATTTTAAAAAAAATGGATGTTTATTTAGTTCACATTACTTTTATTGTTGACGTTGTGTTTTTAAATCAAAATATGTACATAAATACAAAAATTCATTACATAAGTATCAGAAATTATAATATATAGCAGTCTTTTATTGACAATTTTTGCAAACTATATTGCTGTGTTCTTTGCAAACAAAGTGATTGCAGGTGTTGCACACAGTTGAATATTTGTTTGCGTTTTTTGTTTGTTGGCAAAAGAAACAACGTTGCCTCTTTCGTGAAGTTCCAGGGCTTTCAATATTACACTGAGATGAGGTTGCTTCTGAAGACTGATGTGGCTGTTGGATACTTTTGACAACGTTTTTAGCCGATGCGCCGTACGGTAGTTTCTCCCTTCGCAAAATTTGGGGCTTGATCATCTGGTTTGCAAGATCTTCCAGAAAAAGCCTGCGCTTTACAAGCTTGTTGGAATTCCAGGAAGGATTTATTTCTGTCCATATGACATAAGCGTTGTATGCTGGAACATCTATGATATTTGAAAATAATGCAACCGGCCAACGTTTAGTTTGACGTTTGCACGTATAGTTAGCTACAAGTTGGTCAAGTGCATCTACTCCAGCCTTATTTTTATTGTAATGAAGTATTATTTCGGGCTTTTTCTTATCTTCATCACTTACAGCAGCAGAATGATGAAGAGAGCTCAGCGCAATTACGAACTTATACTTCTTGGGTACATAGGACACAATGTTAACGCATTTGTGAATAAAATTCGCTATGAAATACATCCTTCTTTTTCATGTCAATGATTTTAGCTGGCAAAAAAGTATTATTTTTTCTGACTGTACCTACTAAAGTTATATTTCGACGAAGTAATTGCAAGGCCAGGTTATGCGTTGTAAAGAAATTATCACACGTAATGGTATGTCCTCTGGGAAGTGACTCTGACAGAGATAAGACAACACGTTCTTTGCCGACCCAAATAAACTTCCATGTTCCACGCATATTTGCTCGTCGAATCACATAGGGTCCATATGGATCATGCATAATATTCATTTTGCTATTTTACCTCATTAAATTCGCACACAAACTCTTGGTGGGTCAAAATGACCCAATAAAACATAATGAAGTGTTACAAAAACATAAATATCGGGCTCACGCTGAAACGAAAAAAATTTTGTATTGTTTCTATACAAAAACGTTGCTTTTAAATAACGTTATGAATAGAAAAGGCACCAGCTCATTCCATTAGTCCTAAGCAGAATTATTAAGAGATTTCTTTTGAAATTGGGTCATATTGACCCAAACATAGCAGAAGGGTTAAAAAAATTAAAAAATTTAATAATTTCTTCTACAATGTTTGTATTACAGAAAAAGGTGCTATGAACTAAAAAACTCGTGGAAGTGAGAAAAATGTGAGGGAATATATAATTAGGCAGAAAAAAAATTTGAGCACAATCTTCTATGGAGAAAAATTCTTCTAAGCATATAATATTTTTGGGTTCAAAATGTTTCCAAACATATTATATAATCACATAATAACATATAGTTTTTTGGAGACAACATTATTGAATTTGGATGGAAAAATACATAATGTTTGGTAGTCTAACTACCCAAAAAAATTATATTGTTTAGACCAATATACTTTCAAACATATTATATATTGGAAGAAATCAAATATATAAATGTTTGGGCAATACCCAAAAATGTATATGTTTGAAGCAAAATGTGTTTGGGAGTATATGTTACAGAAGCGATTTTTTTGAGGGTGTACAAATTATTTAAATATTGTCGAAGAAAATGCTAAATCCAATCTGGAAAAATTGTGAATTTTTGAAAATATTTGAGGTCAAACGTTTCAGGCAAGCGATAGAAACCATTAAAAATTATAAAAATTATTTATTTCACAAAATTTCACAGAATTTTTTAATTTACATCCAAAACATTGAATTAGGATCACACCTAAAGAAGTGATGCAAATTCAGTGCACCGGCTGTTGAAATGATGGACTTCAGTCCTATGACAAGCCCATGTTAAATGCATCGCGCCAATTTTGCCACCACTTTTCCGGATCAAAAAGAACATTTCGGTTTACTGATTTGCGACGCTTTTTTTGCTGGGGACGTTACTCAAGTCACAAAGTGCTTATAGTTGTCAGTTTTATTTAATAGGTAAGTAATTTTAATTAAATGTAATTTTAATTCAATTCAATTTAATTTGTTTATTTATTATGTTATTTTTCAGTATACAAGGTACTTCCATTGTAAGCTGATTTAGGAACGAATGGCCGTTCGTAGTCGCGATTAAATTAATTTTTTGCTATTTATTTATTTATTATATTGTTCTTTTATTATTTTTATTATCATGTTCTTGTTGTTAAAATTAAACTAGCATAATTACGTTTTTTAAAAACAAACTCAGGAAAATAAAAACGTCCAAACAATATTTGATAATTTCGGAAATTGTAGGCTAATTTGAAATTTACTGCACGGAATATGTATAAACATTATATATATAGAACGGATGGGTATAAACATTATATGTTTGGAACTCAAATGTTTTTAAACACAATATTTTGAGTGCAAACATTATAATGTAATAAACTAGGCATAAATAGGATTTGGGACATATATGTTAATATTGTTAGAACATATTAAATGTTTGGGACATAAAATGTTTGTACAATATAATGATGCTTGGATTCATAACATAGTATTAATTTAGAAAATAGCCCATAAACATATATGTAAATTCCCCTAGACCGTTGACAAAGAAGACATAAGGTATGCTGCAAGTAAAATAATTTGAAAGTAACTCAAGTTGCGCCTTAAAAATATATATCACAAAGAAAATCATTAAATATAGGAAAAATAATTACCGTGTGAATATAGAGGCAAGTATAATGACATATTATGAGTAAACATATATATGATGTGAATAGACTTCGCCAAAAAATTGTATATACGCTTGTAAACTTTATTTAAAATGAGTACTTCGGGAGAAATTTCATTCGGAATCCAAGATAAAATATATTTGAAAAAAGAGCATGAGTTTTTGTTTATCCATTTACGGGCAATTTTTTTGTTTTTGGGTTCGTCAAACAAATACGAACGTAGAGCGAGTATGTCAAAATATTTCAAAGCGAAAGGTATTTAAAGGGATCTTCATAAAAAACTATACGGAAGGGAGCCACGTGGTGCAATGGTTAGCATGCCCGCCTTGCATACACAAGGTCGTGGGTTCGATTCCTGCTACGACCGAAACACCAAAAAATTTTTCAGCGGTGGATTATCCCACCTCAGTAATGCTGGTGACATTTCTGACGGTTTTCAAACTTCTCTAAGTGGTTTCACTGGAATGTGGAACGCCGTTCGGACTCGGCTATAAAAAGGAGGTCCCTTGTCATTGAGCTTAACATGGAATCGGGCAGCACTTAGTGATAAGAGAGAAGTTCACCACTGTGGTATCACAATGGACTGAATAGTCTAAGTGAGCCTGATACATCGGGCTTCCACATAACCTAACCTAACCTAACGAAATGGCACTTACACTAAACAAAAAGGCTTGTCCGGTTCCAAAGATTGTGCCTCCACTCTAACATTTTGTACTTGATTCCGAAGCCAAAAAGCGAGATACAAGTAATGATACTTTTAAGAACAATTCTCTTTTAAAATCGGTTTTTGTGTACTTGACTCTACGAGAAGCACAATTTAATTTTTTCGCTTTTTCAGCTTTTTTCTTCATATGCTATAAAATGTCCTTTAAAAACAAGACTTCCAGTTAGATTATTATTGCTATGCTTTCAAGTAATAAAATGTCTTTCATAAAACGTTAATAAGCTTTGACCAAAAACATCTCCTATTTAATGCTTTTGCTTTGTATCAAGATGGCATAAAACAAGTCACAATTAAAGACAGATTTCAAAGTTAATTTTAGAATATTTTCAGAATTTATTAAAGTCAAGTTTGACCTAGTCCAAAAAATTTTTCTTCATGTATGAAGTACCCATTTTTAAGTTCAAATCACCTTAATACCACTTAATCAACGACTTCATTGAAAGTTTCGACTTTTTGGACAGAGAAAAAATTTATATTAGAAAAAATGCGAAATCTATTGCGTAAGCCAAAACGATTGTATTTTAGAAATTCAAATCTTTGGCCTCCACGGCAATATTTTTTTCCAGTGCCACTCTTTTTAGAGTTGTGAAGTAAAATGAAAAACAGGCGGAAACAGCTGAAAAAATTAAAACAGTAAGATCTATAAAAACAGAAGATTAGTACCTCTTATAATAGTTAGTCTAAGAGAGTTGACCGATTTTTTCGAAAATAAAGCGGCATTGAGTTCGAGTTTTGCCCGCTAAAATTTTTCTTCATTTTTAGCGGAGCCAAACCAGAAAACATTACAACTTTTTCCGGTAAATTGTATTATAACATGGTGGGGAAAGATCCAAAGCAACAAATTGAATAAGTTTTATTTCTTTTAAAAGGAAATTATTAAAGAAAGAGTACAAGGGTAAACATGCCTGTAACGCGATAATACCAATTCTATACCGGCCTTAAGAATTAATAAAGTACAAAATTATGCGTAATAAAAATATATAATTTATTTTATTTCTAAATTAGCAAACAATTGTTTCACACCAAAATAAATGTAGGGTGCTGTTTGTAAAATTACTGTGTTAAAGTATAATTATAAATGTGCTTTTGAATTTGTCGTTACACCTTGGATTCGATGGGAAAAATATTTTTATATACTCGAATTCAGTTCTTCTTTTTAAGGGTTTTTGAATTTCTTTCGAAAATTGATAAACTTGTATAACAAAAACCTTTTTTTGTTACACAATTTTTAATTTTGCCCAATAAAAAAATAATATTTGATTTGAACTCGTCCATTTCTTTATATCAAGACATTTTTCTTTTCGACTTTTAAGTCTTTTATAAAACACACTCTTTACCCAATTTCGTAGTTAAAATTTAATATAATATTATGTAATGCCTCGAACACCTTTTCGGAACTGCGAAACGAATCTGATATATGTTAAAAAAATATATTAAAAAAAAACATAGCGGAAGCAGGGACACGAACCCAGGACCCCTGTCACTCAAGCGGACGACCACCACTGCTCCACGCTGCAACAAATTATATGTTTAACAATGTTTTATGTTGTTAAAACAATGTTATGTTTTGCATCGGCTCGTGGGCGCCGCAAGCTATGCTATATTAAACTATGAGCTTACCAAAACGATAATAATATCTTGGACCAGTAACAGCTACGTAGCCCAAGTGGTTAAGTGTGTCTGCTTTACAAACTGTGTGGTCCGCCTGTTCGAATTCCCGCTCCGGAAGTTAAATTTAACCCTTCTGCAATGTCGAAAGTATACCACACATATTATGTTTTGGGTCAATTGACCCACCCATACAATCTCAACGTAATTTATAACCAAAAAAACAATTAGAAAAGCGAAGATTGGAAATGACCCGACGTCATACAACAGTTGATTTAAGGTGTTCGATACATACACGTTCGTCCATTTTTAATTTGCATATTTATGTAACAAAATCACAAGTGATGTTAAATTTTGTGGTAAATAATTAATGAGAAACTTTTGACCGATTGTTCTACGTCATCCCTGTATAAATTTCTTTTTATTATTGTTTAATTTGTGGAACAAAAAATCATGAACGACACGTTTGCATCGAACGCCGTCAATGGTTTGATACCCTCTGCTGCCATTTTCCCATCTTCATCTTCCATTGTTTTTGCTTATAACGATAATTATCTCTTGATGACCATAACAGCTACGTAGTCCAGTGGTTAGTGTGCTGGTTTACAAACTGTGTGGTCCGCTGTTCGAATCCCCGTCCGGCAAAAGGTAAAATTAATAAAAACAATCTATACAATTGGAATAATTTCTTCTACAATGTTTGTATTACAGAAAAAGGTTGCTAAGAATCTAAAAAAAACTACAAGTGGAGAAAGATGTGGGGCGAAATATTTAACAATTAGCCATGAAAAAATAATTTTGAGACATAATATTTTTGATGAAAAAGAGAAATTTTTAAGCATATAATTTTTTGGTGCAAAATGCTTCCAAACATATATATGTTCACATAATAATATATTGTTGTTTTGAGAAGACAACATTATTGAATTTGGATGGAAAAATACAAAATGTTTGGAACTTAGACTACCCAAACATATTATATTGTTTAGACCAATATGCTTTCAAACATATTATATATTGGAAGAGATCAAACATATAAATGTTTGGGCAATACCCAAAAATGTATATGCTTGAAGCAAAATATGTTTGGGAGTATATGTTACAGAAGCGATTTTTTTTTGAAGTGTGGTTTGGTAGTAGGAAGATGAATTGGCATGCGTAAAAATGTTGCATTGACTGTTTCATTTCCATACATGTTTGGGAATATTTTTATTTGTTTTTCGTTTTTTATTTCTTAAATTGAAAAAATTATATTTTCCTTAATGAAATAATGTTAACATTTTTAGGGAACACAAAAAAATTATTTTTCCGTTTTTAGTCGAAATTTATTTCGATGCACTTAATCTTCTTTTTATTTGCATTCTTAATGCTATGCAATCACTTGTCGTATACGCGTTTGGTTCCGATAAACGAAAAGTATGGACCTAAACACCCGTAAGTGGTTTGATGGGCGTTCAGTAATGGTGAATTTTTTGTTTTGTGGTTTAGTTTGACTTATGCCGTTGTCAGTTGCAAATGTACTCCCTTCTTTAATCGTATTTGATGTTTTTCTTAAGGTAAATATAAATTATTATTAAAAATACTAGAAATATATCGAACTAGGTGTATATTATTTAGATGGACTATTCCCAAAACTACAGAGAAGCATGGGAAGCAGAACCCTTGTTAAAGAAATGGGTAAAGCCTACAAATGATGACAGAAAAGCATTGTGTTTTTATTGTAAATGCGAAATTAGTGCAAGGTACTCCGATTTGGTTCGGCATGCAAAAACCGATAAACATGAAAGAACAGCAAAATCTATTACAAATCATGGGTTGAAGCAACCAGAAATCAGCTTTGCAACAACGCCAAATGAGATGCAGAGAAGCCAGGCGAAGTTAGCTCTTTATACTGAGATTCATATATCGTTCAACTCGATTGATCATTTGAGCGCAATTTGTAATAAGGAGTTCAACAATAGCAAAGCTGTGAACTTTTCCATGCATCGAACAAAGTGTTCAAATATTATCAATAACGTGTTGCCACCTCATTTCATTCGAACTCTTTTGGCAGATCTGAATGAATCTAAATTTAGCCTTATTTTGGACGAAGGTATGAAAGTATATGGCTATTGAAAGTTGCTCATAATTTTGTAATACGCGTTCTAACCCAGTTTTTTAACGTAATTATTTTTCATTTCATTTATTTATTTAGTTCGGCATACATAGTACACACAAGTATGAACTTTATAGACTGTACTATCAATAATGAATTGAAACATTTCATAACTTAGTAGTGTTGATAAATATAAAAATAGCTTAAAAGATGAGAAAAATAATTCAGTTTGTTTTACGAAGTTGCAACGGGAAGTTTTAATAGAAAACACAAGTAATGCATATATTCATAAGTAATAAATTTTGTATATGAATATTATTCAAATGGTGTCAACTAAAAACTATTAAACAGCTAAACAAATCAAAAAAAAAGTTAAATAATAAAGTAAATAAATTAAATTAATAAAATAGCAAAAGATAATAAAAAAGAATAAAAAAGGTTGAAGCGATGAAAACAGACATACACAGCAAATCACGAAGTTTGTTGCACAAATTAAAAACAATTTAATACAAAATAGAAGGAAAAACAGAATAATTGAAATCAATTCGCCAATCAAGTAAAGTGACGGGTCGTTAATTCCCATCTTGAATTGAAGGGAATAAGTGGCTGGCGTTCGACAGACTTATAAGTAAAATTAATTTCCACCATCGGAAGCAATTAATGAAGAATTGTACGATCTGAAACAAATATCGGGATCTAAAAGGTGTTCAAACATCGTAGGTCGTCGAGAGAGATGTGGGTTAAAAAGATCAATCGTTCAAGCGACACAATATATTTCGGCTTAGAGAATGAATATAGTTTTTAAATGATAAAAGAGATTAAAATCTAAACTCCACGTTAAGCTTATTGAACGAACATACCATAATAAGAGATCTTTCGGGCATATAACATGATATACTCTGAAACCTGTTAACATACCATACACAATTCTTTGCATAATCATTGGTAACTGTTGCGCAATTTCCGTCACAGAGACATGATTTGAGTCCACAATTCAGCGATAAACTCGGTCACAGACAATACAACAGTACTGGACAACAAAGGTAGGAGATGTGGACAATATCACGATCGAAGCACTCTCACAAGGAATAAGAAAAAATATGAGTAACAGGCGCAACAAAAGAACGAAAGCATTCCATACACAGTAGCCTATGTATGTGTTCGTTATAATGTCTATTTCCATCGAAAGATCATTGTCAAAAATAGCAGCCTCAGATTCCTAACATGTTTAGGTTAGGTTATAACATGGTTAAAGTGGACAGCCGTACCGATTAAAGTTTCAGGGGCTCTACTATAGACTTATACAGTATCCGCAGTTGTGATACAGATATTTAAGCTAAAAAGTACCTATTACATTTGGCGCACATTCTAAAAACAGCATGAACGCTTCTCTATTTATTGTACTTTTGTGGAACACAATAACCAGAATTGCTCCAAAAACAATTAACGAAACTGCTTAAGTTATACGTTTTCCAGGATCAGCCAGTAATCTGAATCTATATGCCCTAAATATCGTTAACAGCCGTTACAGGCAATAACAGCACCAGGGACACTGCACACAGAGGGTGTTTAATTGATTCCTATTATCCTCCCCACCATCGGATGAACAAGCTTATACAATAGTCAGTTTACTACTTCATGCAGCACACCCCTATAGTTTAATAAATTGCACTATCAAGGCAGCGACCCGTTATAAACGCAGGATATCAGGAGTGCTATCTGACGCCTTGAGTTAACACTAGCTAATATCTAGTGTGCGGTATAAGTTTAAATTGGATCCATATTATGCTTGGTGTCGTTACACCCTTGCAATTTGCCCCATGAATATTGGCCATATAACAGCTTCTCACGCAGATAAGAACTTGCAGGTTGAGCTAAAGAAGGGCATGACCAACAGATTTCAGTAGTTCCCCTGGATAAATCATGTAAAGGGTAGTGATCCTAGCATTGCTGAACATACATCTGGCTTCCTGCAGTTCCCGGCGTATGTTTCTCTCATGGCCAGCAGCAGCCGAATTACTCGTTTTCCCATGTTATTAGCTGAATAATTGTCATCTGCTGCAGATAAGACCAATCAGGTCGTTGACAGAGAATTTGCGGCAGTCTGTGGCCGTTGTTCGCAGCATTAAGACAGCAGAGTCCAAGGATTTTTATTGCAGGTTGACTGTCTGAAGATAGGTTCTTAATATAAGATGGCCAAAGTGTTGTTGGCATAAGGCGATTACTTCCAGCCAATATGTCACTCACCGTCTGCTGTATTGCCAATCATTTCCAGCCCAGTGAAAACACCTAACAGGTGATTAGTTAATTGTCTTTCGCTATTCGAATTCTCCGAGAATTTCTTTAGAATAAGTCTGTTATACGCCCGAACCCCAATTGTCTCCATATCAAATTTGGAGTCCATCAGTATAGGAAATCTAATATACTCTTTTTTATTCCTGCGGCGGGGTCATGTGTACACGCCTCACTGTTGTAATTAGAGTTTTACAAAACTTTGTTGGTAAGAAAAGCTGGTTTGACCAGGGATGTTAATGCCACTACTTAAGGACAGCAATTGATAACACTACATGATCTGGCATTACTATTTGAGGACCAGAAAGTATGACACGTACATTTTTTCCGACCACAATAGCGTCGATAGGCCTGCGCGCAAACCGTCACAGCCGTCCTAACTTATATTTGAGTATACTCATATTGGCAGCCATCTTATTGTTTATCGGAGTAGAGCGTTTACTGTCGCACCCGTTTCTTGGCAGAACCTACTCAGGCACTTAGTTATTCAATAAGAGATTTAATTTCTATGTATTTACGTTGGGAATGGTTCATATTTACTGTTTTCAATACAGGATGCAAAGTTCGAGTCATCACACCGAGAAACATAACTAGACATATCAGATAGTATAGTCGCAATTACACACCCACTTAGGTAGCCCCGAACTATATTCATTAATGATAGACTGAGAGAGAAGAGTAAGGGCCTAAAACCGTTACTGGTGGTACGTCCTCTTGCTTAAGTCCCGGTAGTGGCTTGCAGTTAGGATTCGCCGATAAGATACAACTTGTCCTTCTTCGCCAAAGAGGTAAGAACGAATAAAAGGGGTAACTTAGAAGCGTTTCATCAAATCCAAAAAGTTTCTTCAGCTTATTTCAGTAAAATCTATGAACAAAACTAAAATGCAAATGCTTTTGAGTGAGTCAAAGCACTAAGAAAGAAATATCAATCAATCAATGAATCCCCAAAATATTTTTCCTGTCCTCAGTTCCTCACAAACGTCACTAAAGAATGTAGTGCAGCGTATGGCACGATCGAACATCCTGGATTGATGATATCATGTCAACAAATGGTTACAATAGAATATATAAGTCATTAATTTGCTTTATAACAGTAATGAATTCTCAAAAGAAGCGTTTGAGAAAAAACGGTAAGGATAGATATGGGTCTGCATACTTCGCGCGATTTGGATTTGAGATGTCCGGAAAATTAAATCTTAGCCCTCTTCCAGCTGGAGGAAATGTAGAATGTTGTCAGTATACTGGTTAAAATTTTAAATGTTGTACGAGAGATGGGCACAGAAAGAGATAGGCAATAACATACTCTTCAAATCGTTGATGTTAGTCAACATCTATCACGACCTTTGGCATTCGACTTGACATCAAAGAATAGAATTGGACGTCGTGTCACATTGGCGCCCGCAATACCACGGTGAAGTTAAACGGATGCTTTTCGCAAATTAAATGAAGAAACTTATTTTGTCATCACAGATTGCTATCTTCGTACAAGAATGATATCATTTATTAAGTGAATTGCAATTAAGCTCATTAGGCTGTCAAGATTACATTTCTATCGTTCCTTACATAAGTCCCTACACAGCAGACCCAAAAATTTTTTTTGATTTCAATCACGAAAATCGCGGATTCAAATCATTTTTTTTAATTGAAATGTCTTCAATCACGAAAAATGACATAGTATCCAATCACTCCATTTGTTGATTTAAAACCAAACACGATTTTTAATCTAAAAATTTAATTAGCACTTTTCTCAACGAATAATTGATTGTGTGAATTGGGAATCAATTTAAAATACGTGATTGATTTATAACGATAAAAATTCAATCCTACGAGGTTTTTAACTTTGAATCAATTAAAATTTTAATTAATTTCGTCGAACAAAATCAATGAACCTATTTGATTCTATTCAATATAAATAATTAATTGAAAGTTGGCTATAAAATATTCTGCATCAAAAAATTTATAATATTGGCGACCACAAAGTGTATTAGTATTTTTTTTCTTATTGAAATAAAAAAGAAAATATGTGTTCTATTCTTGATAAAACATATTTAATATTTTAGATTATTTTTTGAAATTAATGCAATTAGGACAAATAAAATGTTGGTTCTTGTCATTGTGTGTTTTGTGTTACACATAACGTTACAAATACAACTACTATCAATAAGCAACTATAGGGTGAAAATTTAATAAATTATATAAATCCATTAATCTTCCCTTATAAATTAATAAACCATGTTAACAGTTAAATTGTACGCATGCCGACTAGATTTTCCAATAAATCAGCAGCGCTGTAAGCTAGAATTTAGTTTTTCTTTAAGTAAACAGAAATAAATTCGAATTTTAAATTTTGTTCAATAAAGTTAATTTTGTTAAACAATACCGTGCGCATAGAATATCAAGTTCAAAATTCCTTAGTTTCCAGGTTAGCAGATTTTATAATCTTGCTTCTTTTGCAGTTGTAGTCTTAGCATAGAAAAGGTGTATTAAGGAGCGGTCGTTACAATTTAATTTTAAAGTAGACAATTCACCTTTACCAAAAATTTCCCCACATATTAGAATCGGTCTATTAGAAATTTGAAAGCCAATCAAAGACAACAAATAATGGGAGCAATGTTAATATTTGGGCTATTATATTCGATGATCAATTTCAAATATCTGGAGAAATAGAAAAAATAATAAAGTGGATAAATACATATTTTTTAATTATTTCTGCATGATATTTTTGTCATAATTTTTAAATCAAAAGAGAAGATAAACTTTCTTTTCAGCCAATTACTGAATCTTCAGCCTCATTAGTTTATATAGCCAGATTCATAGCTCTAACTTGTGGTTCAAACTGAAAAAGGCAGGTAAAACAAAATGCAATATTAATGCCGAACCGGCTAATACTTCGGGGCAACTTCAACGGTGAATCTTCCAACAAACCCATACGCGCTCTTGGTTTTAAGAAAACTAGGAGTCGAAAAAAATTTATATTTTAAAAGATCATACGGGTAACCCGCCGCCTACTTTTTTTATTGGCAAACATATTCTTATTTTTGATAAAAATTATGGGAGTGTGATGGGTTAGAGATAATGGTCAATTTCACGAAAGTAAAATTGCTCACATAAAAGAAATGAATGAAAAAATATATATATTGTTCATTCATTCAATACTCCGTTTAGTCCGTTAATGTAAACAGGCTTTCAAAATGGAAAACGGTATTCAGCGATTTCAGGCAATTTCTTACCTTGCAATAAGACGTAAGATTGTTTTAATTTTTCAAATAACCACAAACAGGTAATTTCAAATGGAGTTTCTCTTCATATGTTTTTTTTCCAAACTTACCGACGTGGCCATTGTTGTTGCACACTGTTCATTTATTTCAACCCTTTGCTAATGATTTGTTGTTTGCGTTCAAAATATTTAATCGCACACATTGTTGAATGCAGGGCAGACAGAACTGTCGCCATCATGTCTTTTCAATTTACGCGAAAAACAAAAACCCGCAACCGTGTCGTTAGACGAGTTAACTGTCCAACAGACTGATCTCTCTCATCATAACATTGATTGAATAAATATCTCATTTCTTGTATACTCTTTTCGCTCTTTCCAATTGGCTCAAAGAATTATCCTCATTTCAATCCAAAAGGTGATTGGATCAATCACGCATGTCGTAATTGGAAACGGAAAAATTTCAATCACGTTTGTAATTGAAATTATTTCCGAATTGATTAACAAATTGATTGAATCAAATTAATATTTTAATTGAAACGTACAAATATCAATCATTTTGTTTATTGGTTTTTATTCTGAATTTGATTAAATGAATTAATTGAATAATTAACATATTAATTGAATCCGTTTTGCCAAATTCCAATTAAGTGTTTAATTGAAAAATGTTTGGTGATACAATTTTTTGTGTGTACCAAATACCAATTGGTTCATTATCTCTTGCGCATTCTCTGTTTCTGCTATTAAGGGCGTTTTCTGAACTTCTCCCCAAAAAACCTAGTCCGTTTTGCCTCTGCTGATAAACTCTAACAAACTTCCCTTCGTTACTGATTTAAAGCTCTCTCGCAGTCTGGAAGTATTAAAAAGCCCGTTTCCATCGTCTAATGCAGCTTCATCTCTCTTATCTATCAAACCGTAATAGTAATTATTGAACCATGGTTGATCACTAGTCTGCACCAAATATCGAGTGTTAGAGGTAATGTTTATGAAGAGCATACGCAAGATTGTATTTCAAGGAGAATGTTTGTTTTTCTCATCAAACACTCATCATCACAATGCATAAAAAACAATCCCATGACATGCTTACTACTTGAAGATCAATAAGCGACTCATCTTGACTGATGTTGTTTGAAGAGTCCCGTGCCACTAAACTGAAATGATTGTGGGCTATGTGGGCCTCTGAGAATTCTATACGCTAAAGAATATACAATCATGCCTCGAAAAACGCGAACAAGAATGCTGAGGTCATGGAAATCGTTGACATTTTTGAAGGGATGACTAAAGAAATAAATCAAGTAATATGTATCGGCAGGTATTGACGATAGTGTGTTGGAGATTCTTCATTGACTGGAGAACAAACCTAATGAATTGAATTCATTGTATCAATACTACTTTCTCCTGAAAAGGTTCGAGTTAAAATCTCCCGCATAATAATATCAGCTCGTAGGTTTAAGGAAATTGGTCTTGGGTCATCCAAAAGTGAGAGTCAATAGTCAAATGTATCGTTTATTCGTCTATATACTGTTCCAAGCAGGATGTGGTGGTCTTCCACGTAGTTATACATCAGAAGAATAAAAATATTCGCATTGTAACTCAGAGCTAGATGAGCAAAGACGTTTGACCGCAAACCTCTTCTCACAATACATTGCTACGCATTCCCCCCCGCATGTCCTTGGCCTAATGCCGCTCGGTACAGTGTTGTACCCATCCAACAACAGAGAGATCCAGATTAAGTTCGCGGTGAACCATGTTTCAGATATACATATAACGTCAATAGAAGAATTCACAAAAATATAGCGGAATTCATCAATATTTCTCAATAGGCTCTAGGCATTTAAATGTATAATTTTTAAGCCCACATGAGTTTTAGATAGAATTCTTACCATGCTATACGTACTGACCGTGGAATTAACATTATTATTATTTATAACTATCATGATTACATACAAAACAAAAATATTGGCTTAAAACTTTACTTTGTTTCGGGCTGATTTGGCATTGATAAATATTTAAATGTAAATTTGATGATATTTGTATGTATGAATGTGATATATAATGATGAAATAATTGTGATTTAATGGAGATAAAAATTGTGAAATTAAAAATTATAAATTTGGTAGTTTTTAAGAGTCTATAGAAAGCGAAAGAGATCATTCAGTTGTTCCAAAGTGAAATTAGATTTAGGGTCATCAGAATCAGATATTTTGATGTGAGCCATTCCTCTTATAGTAAAAGCACTGTGCAGTTTTTTCTCTCTTTTCAGCTTCAGTGCAGATAGTAGGATTTTGTGGTTGTGTGGTGTCAAGTTTTCATTAATATAGAATGGATTATTGCTCTCAAATCCAATCTGGTCTAAGCATAATTGAGATTTTTGTCTACGTTTACAGCTCGCCCTTTTCACGAAGAAAACAGTTCTTCTCATATGGAGTACCAAGCTTAGCAACGATAGATGCATCTGAAATATTGCGTTTATCTCTTATATTTTTCACTCTATAAATGGATTTTAAATTTATATTTTAAGCGTTTAGAACACCGCAAATATTGTTAGAAATGGAAACTAAATTCTCTTCAGGATAGGAAGGAATAGCCGTAATGCGAAGATTACAAGCAACATGAGCATTTTCTTGCTGTAAGATCTTTTGGTCCATTAAATGTGTTTGAGAGTTTTGTTGTGAGTACTTTTCATTTTCCATTTCCAGTTTTGTTATTTTATCTTTCAAAAAGGCAATTTCTTTATGAGCAATGGCAATACTGTCTTT
>PGFW01004859.1:47469-60634 GCA_003123925.1 Haematobia irritans
CAGGCTCCTATAAAATAAGGATACAGGTATCATTTATCGAATTTTCATTCTCTTTACGATATCTTAATAAGCTATTCGGATAACGGTTACCACAGTTGATAGAATTCTACCAAAAAAATGTTTAATGTTTGGTAGATTGGAAGAATTCTTGAAGATTTGGTCGATTTTGCAAAATATTCATTTCCAAGTAATAGGTACATTAGCCTTCTACAGAACATTTATACAGAATTTTCTTGAAAAAAAAAATTGACAAAATTTTGGCGTAAGTTGCTATAAAACAGTAAAGTGCAATTCACTCTTATTTTATTCAATTGCTTTGCCCAGATGAAGATTGACGATGTCAAATCGAAATATTAGGTTAGGTTAGGCTAGGTGGCAGCCCGATGTATCAGGCTCACATAGACTATTCAGTCCATTGTCTGAGTGCTGCCCGATTCTATGTTAAGCTCAATAACAAGGGACCTCCTTTTTATAGCCGAAACCGAACGTCGTTCCACATTGCAGTGAAACCACTTAGAGAAGCTTTGAAATCTCCAGAAATGTCACCAGCATTGCTGAGGTGGGATAATCCACCGCTAAAAAACTTTTTGGTGTTCGGTCGAAGCAGGATTCGAACCCACGACCTTGTGTATGCAAGCCGGACATGCTCGAAATATTGGTTTTAATAAAATGAAACTCAAATAAAAAACATTTTGAGAAAATTTTCTAATAAAATGAAACTTTAAGAAAATTTTTTATAGAAATAAAATTTTGACAAAATTTTAGAAGAAATAAAATTTTGACAAAATTTTCGATAGACATAAAATTTTGAGAATATCTTCTACAGAAATAAATTTTGAGAATATCTTCTATAGAAATAAAATTTTGAGAAAATTTTCTATAGAAGTAAAATTGAGAAAATTTTCTATAGAAATAAAATTTTCACAAAAATTTTTTTAGAACTAAAATTTTTTAAAAAATGTTCTATAGATATAACATTTTCTGTATTTTTTTTTTTTTGAGAAAATTTTTTGTAGAAATCAAATTTTGAGGCAATCTTCTAATATATAAAATATAAGTCGGGTTTTCCTTCCTGACGCTTTAACTCCAGAACGCAGCAACCGATTTCAACCGATTTTGCATTCGTTGGAATGCATCGCGGCTCCATAAGTTTATAGCAAAGAAAATTGAAGAAAAGTTTCAACAGAAAAGCGGGAAAATCGTTTTTTATATACAGCGCCATCTCGTATGCAACTCCAGAACTAACAAATCGATTTCTACGGGTTTGCATTCGTTGTAAAACCGTATCGGGCTCCGTATGGTTTATAGTAAAGAAAATTCAAAAAAAGTTTCAACGGAAAAGCGGAAAGTCTTTTTTCACATACAGCGCACATTACAAAAATTTATAATTTGAATTCATAGCAGTTGTTTTTGTTATACAATAATTTTATTTTTTCACATGAAAAATGTTCGACAAAATTTTCTACAGAAATACAATTTTTACAAAATTTTCTATATAATTAAAATTTTGACAAAATTTTCTATGGAAATAAAATCTGGGAGAATTTTTCAAAAGAAATAAAATATTTAACAAAATTTCGATAGAAATAAAATACTTAACAAAATTTCTATAGAAATTAAATTTTTAACAAATTTTCTATAAAAAAAAATTTTAATTTTCTTTGGAAACAAAATTTTCACAAGATTGATGAAGATGAAATTTTTACAAATTTTACTATAGAAATAAGATTTCCACAAATTTTTTATAGAAATAAAATGTTGACAAAATTTTCTATAGAAATAAAATTTTGACAAAATTTTCTATAGAAATAAAATTTTGACAAATTTTCTATAGAAATAAAATTTTGACAAAATTTTCTATAGAAATAAAATTTTCACAAAATTTTTTATAGAAATAAAATTTTCACAAAATTTTCTATAGAACTAAAATTTTCACAAAATTTTCTATAGAAATAAAATTTTGACAAAATTTTCTATAGAAATAAAATGTTGACCAATTTTTTTATAGTAATACAATTTTGGTAGTTTTTTTTTTTTATTTTTTCCAAATTTTGGTAGATTATTTTTGCTTGGGTGACAACCGTGATCAAATACCAATTTTTCACCGGATCGAATGAAAAGTTGCTTTTCCATGAAGTTCTAGCAGTCTATTTGGAGGCTCCATATTACTATGGACGGAATGACTGATTTTTGTATGTTTTTCCACCATACGAGTATTAATTGGGGAGGAATATTTTGCAAAATCTACCATAAACCTCAAGAAATCTTTCAATCTACCAAACAGTATAAATCTACAATTTTCGGCAGAATTCTATCAAAAACAAGTATATTCGGCCGTAAGTTCGGCCAGGCCGAATCTTATGTACCCTCCACCATGGATTGCGTAGGAACTTCTACTAAAGGCTGTCATCCACAATCGAATTACTTGGGTTGCGATAACACTTGCCGATGGCAAGGTATCGTAAAACTTTTTAACACTGTCTTCTAAATTGTAAGTTAGTCCATAAGGGGTATATATTAAACAAAAACAAGTATATACGGCCGTAAGTTCGGCCAGGCCGAAGCTTATGTACCCTCCACCATGGATTGCGTAGAAACTTCTACTGAAGCCGATGGCAAGGTATCTTAAAACTTCCTAACACCGTAATATATACCACATAGTCCATACGTGGTATATATTAAACTAAAAAAGACCGATTAAATACGTATATAATTAAGTTTAAAGTTTCTATAGAAATAAAGTTTTGACAATATAAAATTTTGACAACATTTTCTATAGAAGTAAAATTTGGAAAAAATTTTCTATAGAAATAAAATTTTGACAAAATTTTCTATAGAAATAAAATTTTGTCAAAATTTTCTATAGAAATAAAATTTTGACAAAATTTTCTATAGAAACAAAATTTTGACAAAATTTTCTATAGAAATAACATTTTGACAATGTTTTCTATAAAAATAAAATTTTGGTAGATTATTTTTGGCTCGAGTGGCAACCATGATTATGAACCGATATGGACCAATTTTTGTGTGATTGGGGATCGGCTATATATAACTATAGACCGATATGGACCAATTTTGGCATGGTTATTAGCGGCCTTATACTAACACCACGTTGCAAATTTCAACCGGATCGGATGAATTTTGCTCCTCCAAGAGGCTCCGGAGATCAAATCTGGGGAACCGTTTTTATGGGGCTATATATAATTATGGCGTCGATGTGGACCAATTTTTGCATGGTCATTAGAGAACATATACCAACACCATGTACCAAATTTCAGCCGGATCGGATGAAATTTGCTTCTATTAGAGGCTCCGCAAGCCAAATCAGGGGATCGGTTTATATGGAGGCTATATATAATTATGGAGCGATGTGGACCAATTTCTGCATGGTTGTTAGAGACCATATACTAACACTATGTACCAAATTTCAGCCGGATCGGATGAATTTGGCTTCTCTTAGGCAATCGCAAGCAAATTTGGTGGTGCCGGGTCCGTTTATATGGGGGCTATACGTAAAAGTGGACCGATATGGACCAATTTTTGCATGGTTGTTAGAGACCATATACTAACACTATGTACCAAATTTCAGCCGGATCGGATGAAATTTGCTTCTCTTAGAGCAATCGCAAGCCAAATTTGGGGGTCCGTTTATATGGGGGCTATACGTAAAAGTGGACCGATATGGACCAATTTTTGCATGGTTGTTACAAACCATATACTAGCACCATGTACCAAATTTCAGCCGGATCGGATGAATTTTGATTCTCTTAGAGCAATCGCAAGCCAAATTTGGGGGTCCGTTTATATGGGGGCTATACGTTAAAATGGACCGATTATGACCAATTTTTGCATGGTTGTTAGAGACCATATACTAACACCATGTACCAAATTTCAGCCGGATCGGATGAAATTTGCTTCTCTTAGAGCAATCTCAAGCCAAATTTGGGGGTCCGTTTATATGGGGGCTATACGTAAAAGTGGACCGATATGGCCCATTTGCAATACCATCCGACCTACATCAATAACAACTACTTGCTGCAAATTTCAAGTCGATAGCTTGTTCGTTCGGAAGTTAGCGTGATTTCAACAGACGGACGGAGACGGACGGACGCGACGGACATGCTCAAGATCGACTCAGAATTTCACCACGACCAGAAATATATATACTTTATGGGGTCTTAGAGGCAATATTTCGATGTTGTTACAAACGGCAATGACAAAGTAATATACCCCATCCTATGGTGGAGGCGTATAAAAAAAAGGCCGATTAAATACGTAGTATAATTTCAGTGACAAATATTTCTGCTATAGAAATAAACAGTTTTTGCGACAAGAATTTTCTGATAGAGAAGTAGAAAAGCACTGACAAAAATTTTCTATAGCAAATAATAACTGTTCGATCACGAAATCCTTTCTCATCGGAAAGCTAAAATTACTGATTTGACAAGATTTTCTTCAAGCATAAAATTCGACAAAAATATGCGTTATAGGAAATTAAAATGTTGACAAAATTTTCGATAGTACAATAAAAGTTGACAAAATGGGGTGTGGCTAGTAGAGGATAGGAAATGTTGACAAAATTGTCCTATAGAAAGATAAATTGTTGACATAAATTTTCATACAGAAATTAAAAAATTTTTTACAAACGACATTTCTCCGTATAAGAACACTAATAATCTTTTGACAAAATTTTTCGTATGGTAAATAAATTGTTGACAAAACGATGCTATAAATATAAACTTTGTCTTTACCAAACCATCTCTCTGCCTATGCTCGTGTTCCAATGTCACGAATATTCCTTCGTCTCTACCCTATAACCAGTAAAACTATGTTAGCTCAGTATTTCAAAGCGATGCCGAAACGTCAGTGCAATGGAGGCATTTTTGATCGAACACTTATTTTAATCAATGTATGATAACCAAACATTCAATGATACGTGAACTGAGGTACTCTTCAACGATGAAAACCATTCAGATCGTGTACCACCAAACTCTAAATTCATTACAGGTACCTATTACGGCGACACTCAAATAAAAAAAATAAAATTATTAAGTATAGGCCTTTTAATGTCGATGACAGATGATGAATAACGAATTTATCGAATTTACCGTATTTATTTGTATGACGGATTTATTTTTATGACGAGTGTAAAAGATTTTTTTCTTTTCCATGTTTTTCTAAATCTCGAATAACTTGGTGAGAAGTTAACTAATTGGCACAGATTGTTTCTGAAAGTATGCCATCAGCCACATACATTTTTTAAAAGCCACTAGAGCAATGTCTTCTCCTATCTGAAAACTTGAGATCTTACATCCACCATGGGTATGATTAAAATATTCGGCTGGATTTTATGGCATGTCATTAAAATAATATTCGGTTGGCGCTAATGTAACAACCTTTGTCTTCTGTGTGTTCAACTTTGTGTTCACAGACATTTCACAAATAAAATCACAATTTTATTTCTAGTTCTCCCATCATATTTAAAATATTTTTCCTTTCAATAGTCCCTAATGGAATTTGGCAAAGCTTTACCCCTAAGTATTGCCATTAAAAACAAAGTCATCATACCTAACCCTCATTACCGTCGAACTCACCTGAAACCTTGGATGGGTTTTTGTTTTTCTCGCTCCCTCTGCGCCTGCCTCAAATGCACATAAAATATTTTAAAATAATTTGGTTAATTATGTCGAATTCCATTTTACCTTTTGAACTTTTATTTCTTTCATTCATCCATCCACAACTCCAGGGCCATCGGAAAGAGTCAAAGGACAAGAAACCGCAATGCAGCGGAAAATCTTTACCTCAAATTCAATATCGTGTGATGGGGTCCTGCCTGCCCGCCTCTAAGACCAAGTAGAAGAAGACTAATAACAGCCATTAACATTTTCACCCAGCCACATGGAATTTCATTTAATTTTCGGAGCGACTATTAACAAGACGGTGTGTGGTCTGTGGCGAGGAACTACAGAATTCCAGACGGGCAAATAACAAGAGTTTGAAAATAACTAAATAAGCGAGTCGAAGGGTCTATGTCTACAACCTCCATATCATACCACTCTCTCTCCCTCCCTCCCTCTCCATCTCAAAAGGATGAACTTTCATGAAACGGTGGCTGGGTGAGAGAGAGGAGATGAGATAGACTTAGGAATGGATCGAGCAAGGGGAAGGAAGAGAGGATATGGTTTGCCTGCTGCCTATTAGCTCTAATGTCCGACCAATGAGGAGGTCTCATGGAAAATAAATAAAAAAGCAAAAAGAAAAAATTTGTTATGCATTACTACCGTTTTAGATGCCACAAGGTCAGTTATTATGCTTTGAGGCATAGTCCCTTGGCCCCCCTTCTCCTTCACGCCCCTTCTTTCCCCTTTAAACGAAGGCGAACCCCTTGATAACATACTCCTTAAAGGTATTGTTGTATTTTAGACCGAGAAAAAGCTTGTTTGGAAGCTTGTTTTTGTAGCATATGTCACAGGGTGTCTGTATGTTTTTCGCTTTGCCCTCAACAACATTTTTTTGTTCCTCATAATGGTAATTTCATTAAAATTGTGGCCTTTCGGAAATTTTTAGTTTGCGCAATTTCATATTTCATAGACATTGATGAACTATTTATCAGGAATACATGAAAGAAATTCAAAGAGAATTCTGGAGTATGATGTAGGCCGGTAAGAATTTGAAGCGTAACTGATTGGTATGCTACTCCCGAAATTGATTGTGTAATTTCCACAAAGAATGAGACAATCCTCTCATATGGGTGATGAGAAGTACTTTTTCCAATATTGAAGCGAGTTTTGGGTCCTATGTTATGCTATTTGAGTTGTTAGTTTTTGAAAAAAAAAAGTCGTGGCGATTGGTTGGCAGCAATTTAATTTTATAAGAAGATTAATGAGATTTTACCTAAGTGGGGTATGTAAAGAGCATCCATTTGATGATTTATCAGATGCCTAAGTGAAATATTCCGACTTAAATGACAGTGATAATGAATTGGTGAGAAGCTTTAAAACATAGATGTCGCTTTAATTTCCAATAAGGTAACCCCTGGAAGCTTGCTTAAATAGATCTGCCACATAGATTTCATATGTTATTCCTCAGTCAAAAATCCAAGCAGCTGTGTACAGCTGAAAAACGCATGGAGGCGCGTTTCCAAAAGATCTTGTCTTTATACTTTATGATCGCTGGGTATTGATCGTCCGAACTCAAAAGAAGTCGGAGAATTGCAAGTATGCATACATTACTAAAGCCAGCAATTTTCTTTAAAATTTGATGATTTTTGCGTACTTGATTTCTAGGAAACAATATTTAATTAGTTTTTTTAGCTTTTTTTCTCATGGACCTTATCAAAGTTCTTTGAAACACGTGATAACGACAAGACTGTGGACTTCAAGTAGAAATTATGCTATGGTTTTAAATAAAAAAACGCCCCACACTGTGGAACAGGTGTAGTTATAACGTTAGTGATATAGTTTTGCAACACCCAGAAGGAGACGAAAGCATAGACATAATTGGTGTTCTTTGCAATTTGTGCCTCAAAGGTTGTGGCAATATTGCCTGAGCCTCGAAATGCTAGCCGTTCTGTCCGTCTGTATATGAACACATTTTCTGTGATCCAAAGTCATAAGGTTGCAATTTTAGTCCAACGTTCAATTGCACTTTAGGCAGCAAGTAATGATGTTTTGGGTCAGAATAGAACCCACTATGGATTGTAAAAGAAATTCGGTTCAAGTGTTATATCTCGGCTCCCAAACTATATCTTATCGCCCCATATATACTAATATGGCCCCAGAAAGCCAGAATTTAAGTCTGGATTTACTTTAAATTTTGGCACAAGGAGCGTGGGCAATTGATAGTGTCGTAAAGTTTGCCGAATTTCTATGGGTTGAAATCGGTTCAGATCTTAGAATATAGCTCCCAGATATATATCTTTCGCCGCAATATGCAACTTGTAATGACACGAGTGGTCCAAAAGTTTGTGGGATCCGATTTAAAATGAATTTCTCCCACACAGGGACATAGAATTGACATTGTAGCTATGCGTGCCCATAATTTTTATTTGAAATCGGTTCAAGATTTAGATTATAGCTTTCAATAAACCCGGAAGGAGACGAATATGACACATGGTTGTTTGTTTTTGGGCTAATACATGCTCAGGGTGTTGTCGCTGACGTCGATCCTAGCCATGTCCGTCTGTCCGTCCGTCCCGTTGCTGTCTGTGAACACATTTTTGTGATCAAAAGTAGGTCGCAGTTAAGTCTAATTCGCTTTCAAATCCCTTGGCACATACCCTTCCTGGTTTTGGGTCAGAATAGAACCGGGCTAGTTGATTTTGGAAGAAATGGGGTTCTAGACTTAGATATTAGCTCCCGCCGTAATATATCTTCCGCCGATATCCACTTTATATTGGACCCAGAAGCCAAGAGTTTTAATAATATTCCTGACTTGTTTGCAATGTTTTGCAGCAAACATCAACAACTTGGGCGTAATAAGTCCATAGTGTGGAAAGATTTGATTGAAATGGCGGTTCAGATTTAGATATATCCCATATATATCTTTCGCCGTATGCGAGAAGCTCAGGAATTTTAGCTCAAATTTTGCACTAGGAGTACAATTAGTAAGTGTAGTCCAAGTGAGTGAAAAATTTTGATTTGAAATCGGTTCAGATTTAGATGATACGCTTCCAATATATATAATTATAATATACTATATATATATAGTATATATATAGTATATATATAGTATATCAGTAGTAATATATATAGTATAAGAGTATATATAATACGTAATTATATATATATATAATGATATATATATACTATATATATATATATATATATATATAGGGTAGTATATATATATAAATATATATATATATATATATATATATATATATATGATAGTATATAATACTATATATATAATACTATATAGTATATATATATATATATTATACTATATATATGTATATATATATATTTCGCCCCGATAGTGGACTTAATATGGCCCGAGAAGTTCAGAATTGTTTGAGCCCAATGGGGTGGAAAATTGGAAATTTTGCACCTAGGAGTACAATTAGTAGTGTAGTTCAAGTGTGCTAAATTTTATTGAAAATCGCGGTTCAGATTTAGAGTATAGCTCGCCATAATATAATCTTTCGCAGCCGATTGTTCCTTCACTCACCACACGAGGTCAAAGCGTTGTAAGTCGGAATTTAAGATGAAAATTTTTCCACAGGCGAGTAGAATTAAAATGACTAAGTTGTAATGTTCAAATTGCTTGAAATCGGTTCAGATTTGTAATATGGCCTTCCTTATAGTATGTTTTTCCGATTTGGGCAAAAAATGACGCGAAAATATCCACATTTGTCCTTATAAAATCGGCGCCATTGCTAAGTCGAAAACTTGTTTTAAAGTGACTCCAAATTTCCTTTATTTCCTAATACATCCGACGATAAATCATTAAACTACAACTTTTGCGAAGTTGGCTCCAAAAATGGTCTCATATTAAAATGTTTCCATATTTATTACCCTGCGTCACACTGAGTGGAACAAGGGTCTATTATTTTTTACTAACATAATTTTACGCCAATCCGCAGGGCTTTAATCCGACTCTAAATTGTAAGCTATAGATTATAAAAGTTTTGTTTCAGATGGAGTCAGATTTAAATATGTACAGTTTATAGTAAAGTCAAAATTTGGTCAATATACAAACTTGACGTATTTCTTTATTTTGAAATTTAAAAAAACGCGTGAACACGACCTCATTTTGAAGTGTGTGTGGTAGAATTGTTGCTCCAATTTTTGATTTTGGAAGTCACTCTTCAGGTTGGTCAAAATGCCCGGTCCAAGCGAAGAAGAGCAGCCCGTATCAAAATTTCGCTCGCGCATTACGCGAAAATCCGAGCCTACTCGCACGCAAAGCTGGGTAAATCGCGTTTAAAAGTTGCCCAAATCAGAAACCGTTACAAATGTAAATTAAAGGTGTTTGGGGAACGTTAGTCGTACAGGCCAGGAAGCCGGATTCCGGGGGAAATCGAAAACCGAGAAGCCGCTTGAGAAGACCAAAAGAGAGTTGCGGTAGTTTCAAGCGAAAACGCCATAACCTCTCTCCACGCGAGTGCGCGCAAATAGCTGGTGTATCGTCTACAACCGTGCATGCGAGCCAAAAAAACCGAGCCGGAATAGTCGACCCTACAAGAATGTAGTGACTCCAAAATGGCGATGATAAAACAAAATTACGACGGCCAAAGCGCGATCCGCCCGGAGGCTGTACACACCCGACGAATGCTGAAACGAGTGTTTGACTGCGTGTAATGGACGACGAAACCTAACGTCAAAGCCGACTATAAGCAGCTTCCGGCGGAACAAGGAGTTATACGGCAAAAAAGGAAGGGAAAGTACGGATATTTTAAAGACATAAAGACTGCAAAGTCGCAAAGAAATATCTGGTTTGGCAAACGCGTCTGATACCTGGGCCTAGAAAATCAGGCATTTTCATAGCTTCCGGACTGTCAAGCAAGAAATTTACGTGAAAGAGTGTTTTTGAAAAAACGTCTCTGCCTTTCCTGAAGAAAACGACGGGTTGTCCAGCTACGTTTATGGCCGGATTTGACATCTTGCCATTACGGTAAAAAGGCATGGAGTGTACGCCGCCGCCAAACAACCGTGCAGGGGTTTCCGCAAGACAAGAACCCTCCCAACGACGCCCAGAGCTCCGCCTAATTGAGAAATACTGGGCATTGTCAAGCGGAACCTTAAAGAAGACCAAAAAACTGCTAAGGACGGACAGCATTCAAGGCAAACTGCGATTTCTGCGGCGAAGAAGGGCTGTACAAATATTAGATGGCAGGTTCAAGCCGGACCCCGGCAAATTCGATTTGAAAGCGGAAAAGTCCAACCTGAAATCTTTTTCCTGATTTTATTACTAATTGAACTTGAAAAAGAAATTAATTTGATTTTGTAAAATAAACGATTTCACCGATTTACACCGTTTCCCTGACCAAATTTTGACCGTACACCCTTTATAGTGAGGCCAATACATTTGACGTATTTCATAAATAGTATCGAAAATTGGATTTTACAAACTGGTGCAGGGTATAATATAGGTCGGCCCCCGCCCGACTTTAAAACTTTCCGTTACTTGTTATAATTAAGCTTTGTTATTCCGTTTTGTGAAACAAATCGAAATATTGTGCTAAGACCCATAAAGTAATATATATTCTGGTCGTTGGTGAATTTTCTAAGTGTTCAGCATGTACCGTCCGTGGACCGTCTGTTGAAATCCCACGCTACTCCCAACGAACACAAGCTATCGTAGCTTGAAAACTTGCACATAAGTTTATTATTGATGTGGTATCGGATGTATTGCAAATTAGGACCATATCGGTTACTTTTACGTAGCCCCATATAAAAACGACCCCCAAATTGGCTTGCAGACCTCTAAGAGAAGCAAATTCATCCGATCCGGCTGAAATTTGTAGCACATGGCGTGTGTATATCAACCAGACAAAAATTGTCCACATCGTCCGATAATTATTAAGCCCCATAATGAACCGTCCCCCGATTTGGCTTGCGGAGCCTCTAAGAGAAGCAAATTTCATCTGATTCAGTTGAAATTTGGTATGTGGTGTTAATATATGTCCTCAACCACTAATGCAAATATTGGTCGAAATCGGTCCATAATTATAAATAGCCCCCATATAAACCGATCCCCAGATTTGTCATCCGGAGCCCCTTGGAAGAGCAAAATTCATCCGATTCCGTTGAAATTTGGTACGTGATGTTAGTATATGGTATCCAACAACCATGCAGGAATTGGTTCATATGTCAGTCCATAATATATATAGCCCTCCATATAAACCGATCCTCAGTTTGACCCTCCGTACCTTTTGGAGGAAGCAAAATTCATCCAATCTGGTTGAAATTTGCCACGTGGTGGTAGTATATGATATTTAACAACCATGCTAAAAGTGGTCCATATCAGTCCATAACCATATATATAGCCCCCATATAAACCGATCCCGAGATTTGGTTTTGGAGCCACTTGGAGGAGGAAATTTCATCTGAGTCAGTTGAAATTTGGTACATTCTGCTAGTATATGGCCGTTAACAACCATGCCTAACTATATATCGGTCTATAGTTAAATATATCCCTCAGATAAATCGATCCCCAATCACACAAAAATTGGTCCATATCAAGTTCATAATTGTACATAGCCCACATATAAGCGACCTCCATATTTCAATTCTGGCTCTCTACGTACCGTGCAAAAGTCCATATCGATTCGTAATTTTTGTAGACTTACCTTTACATACCTTTTTTGTCTAATATATACCACGTATGGACTAACTCACAATTTAGAAAACGATTTTAAGAAGTTGTAAGATACCACAACCCAATTAATTCGATTGTGGATGACAGTATTTCATAGACGTTTCTACGCAATCCGTGGTGGAGGGTACATAAGATTCGGCCTGGCCGAACTTACGGCCGTATATACTTGTTTTTATTAACATTGTGTTCCTCTCCAGAGCACTAGCCGACTTAAATTTTAAGTCTATAGATTTTGCAGAAGTCTAACAAATTTTGATACCAAAATCCTTAAAGCAAAGTCAAAATCGTTTGAAATAAATGTTCGGTGTTAATTGCCCTTAAAAAGAAATAGTATATAAAAAAGAAGAAGTTCATTTTGTTTTAAAATCTAGTTTCGGAAGAAATATTTTTTTCTTTGGTGTACTCATGTGCAAGCTTTACCTACCCTACCTGTAGAAAAAAGAAATAATGGAAAACATGTCCCATCGAAATATAACGTGACAAAAAAAATATAGATTATGTCTCACAAAAAGTCTCAAACCACATTTCAAATACAAATCATTGCAGCAGCCTGCCGCAAGGACATAAACATAGACCCCCACTAACACTTTGTGAGTTGATGCTAGACTTAAGAATCTAATTTTTGTCGCTTTCGCCTACTGTGACAAATATTCCCAAAGCGATGAGATGGTAGTTAGAGATGGTTTAAGGTCTTTTGACACACTACCACTATTGCCACCGATGGTGATGGTATCTGGGCTATGCATGCCAAAGGTTGATATGGCCATGTCTAGGTGTAAATGCTTTCTAAATGCTTTTCGTAATTTTCAATCATCAATCTTTGGCCATTGTGCTCACCCGA
>PGFW01004862.1:22118-33642 GCA_003123925.1 Haematobia irritans
AAAAGAGATGAGTGATCATAAGCGTAATTGTGATTTCGAATGTAAGGAGATATATGGGGGTTAGAGCGAAAATATTTTTGTTTTGTTAGGAAATAGCAGTAATGGGGGGAGGATGTTGGTTGGAACTATTGAGAGGATGATTTAATGAAACAAGATGGTTAGGTTAGCATAAAAGAGTTGAAAAGAATAAATGGAAAGGAAGAATTTTGAGAAATTAATAGGCCATTAAATTTATAGATTCTTTTATTAAAATGCTCTAAGACTATGAGTTGTAAAAGAATTATATTTCTATAGAAAATTTTTACAAAATTTTATTTCTATACAAAATTTTTGCAAAATGTTATTTATAAAAAATTTGTGTGAAAATTTATTTATATAGACAATTCTTGTAAAAGTTTCATTTCTTTGGAAAAATTTTGTCAAAAATATATTTCTCTTTGGAAAATTTTTGTCAACAATTTTATTTTTATAGAAAAATTTTGTCAAATTTATTTCTATAGAAAAATTTTGTCAAAATTTTATTTCGTTAGAAAATGTTGTCAGAATTTTAATATCTATAAAAATTTTGTCAAAATATTAATTTCTATAGAAAACTTTGTCAAAATTTCATTTCTATAGAAAAAATTGTCAAAGTTTTATTTATACAGAAAATTTTGTAAAAAAATTATTTCTATAGAAAATTTTGTAAAAATTTTATTTCGATATAAAATTTTGTCAAAATTATAGTTCAATAGAGAATTGTATCAAATTTTAATTTCTATAGAAAAAATTTTAGTCAAAAATATTATTTCTATAGAAATATTTGTCAAAATATTATTTCTTATGAAAATTTTGTCACATTTTTATTTTAAAAAAAAAAAAAAAAATAATGTTGTTCAAAATTTTATTTCTATAGAAATTTTGTCCAAAATTTCATTTTCTTTGAAAATTTTGTCAAAAATTTTATTTCTTGAAAATTTTTCAAATTGATTTTTAAGAAATTTGTTTCAAAATTTTATTTCTATAGAAAAATTTTGTCAAAATAATATTATTTCTATAAGAAAACTTTGTCAAAAAGTTTTATTATATACCAGAAAATTTTTGTAAAAATTTTATTTCTATAGAAATGTTGTAAAAATTTTATTCGAAATAAAATTTGTCAAAATTATATTTCGTATGAATGTACAATTTTATTCTAAGAAAATTTTGTCAAAAATATTATTCTAAAAATTTGCAATAGTTATTTACTATAAAAATGTTTTTGTCAAAAATTTCATTTCTTTGGAAAATTTGTGTCAAAATTTTGGAAAATTTTTGTCAACAATTTATTTCTAATAGAAAATTTTGTATAAATTATAATTTCAATAGAGAATTGTATCAAAATTTATTTCTATATGAAAATTTTGTCAAATTTTATTATAAAGAAAATTTTTGTAAATAAATTTTTATTTCTATATTTTGTCAAAAAATTTATTCTTATAGAAAATTTTGTCAAAAATTATTATTTCTGTAGAAAAACTTTGATCAAAAATTCATTTCTGCATGAAAATATTTGTCAAAGTTTTATTTATAAAGAAAAATTTTGTAAAAATTTTATTAATAGAAATTTGTAAGAATTTATTTAATAAAATTTTTTCAAAAATTATATTCGATAAGAGAATATTGTAATCAAAATTTTAATTTCTATAGAAAATTTTGTCAAAAAATTATTTCTAAAAAATTTTGCTCAATATTTATTTCTATAGAAATTTTTGTCAAAAATTTCATTTCTTTGGAAATTTTTTCAAAATTTTAATTTTTTTGGAAAATTTTGTCACATTTTATTTCTATAGAAAACTTTTGTCAAAATATATTGATAAAATTGTTCAAAATTATTTCTATAAAATTTTGTCAATAATATTATTTCTATAGAAAATTTTGTCAGAAATTTTATTTCTATAGAAAATATTTGACTCAAAATTTTTTTTCTATAGAAAAATTTTGTCAAAATTTCATTCTCTATAAGAAATTTCTTTATCAAAATTTTGCATTTCTAGTAGAAAATTTGTCAAATTTATTAGTATACAAAAATTTAGTACAAATTTTATTTCTATAGCAAACATTTTGTAAAAATTTTATTTCGACTATACAAATTTGTCAAAAATTTTATTTCTATAAGAAATATTTATTTCTAAATAGAACATTTTGTCAAAATTTTATTTCTATTACAAAAGTTGTCAAGATTTATTTCTATAAGAACATTTTGTCAAATTTTATTACTAAATACGAAAATATGCCAAGATTTTATTTTCTATGGAAAATTTTGTCCAAAATTTATTACTATACAGAAATTGGTGTCAAAAATTTATTTCTATCAGAAAATTTTTGTTCAAAATTTTATTTGCTATAGAAAGTTTTGTTAAAATTTTATTGCTATAGAAAGTTTTGTTAACATTTTATTTCTATAGAAAATTTTGTCAAAATTTTATTTCTATAGAAAATTTTGTCAAAATTTTATTTCTATAGAAAATTTTGTCAAACTGAATTATAATTTTTTTGAGTATAATTGTTCTAAGGTTTGTCCTAAAAGAACTTCATGGAAGTAGAAAAATGTTCTTAGTATGCTACCGTAATTACGCATGAGTTATCCGCTAATTGAAAAAACCACGTCCGTTCCCGAGCGGTTGGAATAGAGAGAAAAAAGGTCACCAACCTTACAGCAAGTGACTTCAACATATTTTCAAAAAATTCATAAATTTTTCTCTAAATCCGGATTAACAGTTTTTTTGGCCAAAAGATTTAAATCGGAGTTGGCACACATTTAAGTTAGTTCTTCCGTAAAATTGTTTTTACCTTTTTCCTTGGGAGGGACGATTTTTTGGGAAGTGTTTTTTAAAGTTGTGGCCTTTAGAACAACTACAAGCTTTTTGCTAGATACTCATTTGCTGTTAAATTTATTGAATTTTTTTTAATAACAAATAAAAGAGAAATACTCTAATAATCGCTTAACCTTCAAAACTGATACCCCAATTCGTTGTAAACTAATCTGTTATTTTTATTATAAAGTTTTATATTTATAAATTTATTGAGTATTTTATGTTTAGTAAAAGTATTGAACATTTACTCACCTTGAATAACTATGTTCTCATCTGATCGTAAACAAGAAATTCTGTATAATAATAAAATATAATAAAATTATAATTTTATTGAGATATTATTTTTAATAAAAATAAAAAATACATATATATATTAAAAAAAATCTTATAAGAATTCTTCACTAATTCAATAGACCATGAGCTTCTAAATTTTTCAAATTTGCTGCCAAATATTGTTTATACAAACGTTGTTTACAGAAATAATAGAATTCATATTCATGGGTGAAATTTTTTCTTATCATATCCTTAACATCCTGATCCACTTTGGGTTTACGTTTATTCTTATTACGATTGGTGATTTTCTCATTGTGAACTAAAAGAAAAGAAAATAAAATTTTTATATAAAATAAGAAAAATCAAAAATTAAAACTTACTTTCAAATATGGTTTTGACACCAGTAAAGAAACGTGGTATGTATTTTTCAAATACATTCAAGGTGATGTTGGTATCTTCCCAAGAGCCCACCACGGCATAATCACGTTCCACATGTTCTTTGGCCATTTGAATGGCTGCAGGGGAATTAAAGGGTCTAGATATTAAGTAAGGTGGAGGAGAAGGAGAAACTATTATATTGACAAATAGAAGAATAACTAGGATATCCTAAGTCATAAGCCATCATCAAAGAAGGTTCTAGGCCCTTTCCAAAAGGGTTAAACGTATTACTCCCTCCTATACTTCTTCCTATATACTTACATACAATCATCATGATGACCACAATAGAATAGTGATTGTCTTTTGAAATTTGGCATAAAATCAACCACGGTAAATGGTATATACTGGCACTCGAGATCACCGCTACGGACACAATCATTAAAATCCTTTTTATACCAGGACTCAGGTCGCACAGGCCTATTGGGGTCCTTTTTAAATTCTATGGCATTTTTGTAGGATCCACGAACATAGTAATACCATGATATAACTCTTTCCACAGGATCTCTAACCATATTGATATAAATCGGTTTGGGTAATTCAAAATCATCGAAATCAATCCAATTCACATGTTCTATATAGACGGAACCTTCATCCAAATTCGTGATAGTTTCGGCCAATTGTTTTTGCTCCCAACGCTTCAGTTGACGTTTATTGGTCCTACGTAAACCCTCTCGTTCAATATAGATACCATGGTATTTTTCCAAAGCATTGAAGAGTTCCAATAATGCTTCACTGCCTACTTTGGCACCACGATTGAAGAATATCACCTCAATATCCGCTTTACGGGTATTATTCAATCGATAGGCACTCAAAGAGGCCAGCTGGGAATAGAGTCAATGGATGGATAGAAATAATATGTTGAGTCTTCATTCCTTAAATGTTTGAAATGAACATTAATTTTTTAATTGATACTATCATTTACTGTGATTGAAGACATTTCAATTAAAAAAATTAATTGATGCAATTAAGTTTCGTGATGAAATCAGAAAAAAACATTTTTTTGTGTGTATTCTGACAAAAATTTTTTATAGAAATAAAATTTTGACAAAAATTTTCTAACAGAAATAAAACTCGCTGACAAAATTTTCCATCGGAAATAAAATTTTGAGCAAAATTTTCTAAATAAGAAATAAATGTTGACAAAATTTTCTATAAAAATAAAAAATGTTGACAAATTTTCTAATAGTAATAAATGTTGACAAAATTTTCTATAAAAAAATAAATAATGTTGACAAAATTTTTCTATAGTAATAAATTTTTTTTTTGTAGAAAACCAGACAGCGAAGTAACAAGACATCGGATAAAATCCTTGAAAACGGTCTAACGAAGTCAACCGAAATAATCGGAAAATAAAAAACTAGAAACCAACAATTTCGAGTTTAATTTATAGACCTACAGCCGAGATTATGAGATAAAAATCATAATAATAAAATTTTGGCAAAAATTTTCTATAAGAATAAAAATTATGAACAAAAATTTCTACAGAAATAAAACTGTGAACAAATTTCCTTGAAAATAAAATGCTGACAAAATTTTCCCATAGAAATAAAATTTTGACAAAATTTTCCATAGAAATAAAATTTTGACCAAATTTTCTATAAAAAAATAATTTTGACAAAATTTCTATATATAAATATAAAATAATTGACAAAATTGTCTATAGAAAAAAAAAATTGTTGTTAGTTTGATAGTTGACCTATTAAACTGCGTTAATTATATTTGTTTTAGTTCGGCTTGAGGTCGTTTTGCGAAATAAGTTCAATTGTTCTTAATACTTCTAAAAAATTTCCCAGAAGACGAACATCTGAGATGTTACGAAATATTGGATAATTTTAAATAAAAATACAACTGTAACAAAAACAAACAACATCTGTTTTTATTCATGAATGACCTCAGCCGAACCTAAACAAATTTTATAATGAAAAAAAAAAAATTGACAAAATTTTCTTTAGAAATAAAATAGTGACAAAAATTTTTCTATAAGAATAAAAGTTTGACAAAATTTCTTTTGAAATAAAAATTTTGACAAAAAAGTTTCAATAGTAATAAAATTTGACTAAAAATTAATCTAATAGAAAATAAAATTTGAGCAAAATTTTCTAATAGAAATAAAATTTTGACAAAATTTTCTATACAAATAAAATTTAATAAAATTTCTAATAAAAATAAATTATTGACAGCATTTTTATAGAAATAAAATTTTGACAATATTTCCTATAGAAATAAAAATCTTGACGAAAATTTCTTTTAAGAGATATAAATTTGAAAAAAATTTTCAACTGAAATAAAATTTTGACAAAATTTTACTGCTTGCAAAATACAATTCTTGAACAAAAATTGTCTATAGAAATAAAATTTTGAGCAAAAATTTTCTATAGAAATAAAAAAAAATATGATACATCAACATCACGTACAACAAATTAAAAAAAAAAATAATCCAACTACAAACACCAACGGAAATAATTTTGACAAAATTTTCTATACAAATAAAATTTTAATAAAAATTTCTATAAAAATAAATTATTGACAACATTTTTTATAGAAATAAAATTTTGACAATATTTCCTATAGAAATAAAATCTTGACAAAATTTTCTTTAGAGATACAAATTTGAGAAAAAAAATTTTCTTTCTTGAAATAAAATTTTGTAGCAAAATTTTCTCTTAAAAATAAAATGTTGACAAAAATTGTCTATAGAAATAAAATTTGACAACATTTTCCATAGAAATAAAATTTGGCAAAAAATTTCTACAGAAAATAAATTTTGACAAAATAATTTCTCCAATTGAAATAAAAAATTAAGACACAATTTTCTACCAGAAAATAAAAACTTTGCAAAAATTTCTTACAAGAAAACAATTTTGAAAAAAAAATTTCTGCATTGAAATAAAAATTTGAACAAAATATTTGACACTATTTTCTAAAGAAAAAAAAAATTGACAAGAATTTTCTAATAGAAAAAGAATGTTTGACATAAAAATTTCCTATAGATAAGTTTGACAAAAATTTTCTATAGAAATAAAATTTGGGACAAAATTTTCTATTGAAATAACATTTTTAATAAAAATTATCTGATAGAAATAAAATTTTGTGCACAAATTTTCTATAAAAATAAAGTTTTGAAAAAAATTTTGTAAATAAGAAATGGAATTTTGGACAAAATTTTTTAATAGAAATAAAATTTGACATAATTTTTCTATAGAAAATAAAATATTTGAACACCAAAAATTTTCTATAGAAATGAAATGTTGAATGATTTTCTATACACAGCAAAAAAAAATTTTTTTCTGATTCAATCAGCAGAAAATTAATTGATGCAAATTAATTTTTTTTTAATTGAAATGTCTTGTTCAATCACGAAAAATGATAAGTATCAATCCACGAGTTTTTAATTGGAGGCATAGAAAAAAATCTTGAATTAAAAAATTAATGGATTTCAATTAATTTGTTTAAATTGGATTCAATTAAAAATTTAAATTGATGTTGATTGTAAAAACTCAATTAATTTATTAATTAAAAAAGGTTAACTATGTTCAATTACATTCTGAATTGGCTTAGAATTTTTATTTGGATTAACAATTAATTGTTTGAAAAAAAATTTAATTAAAAAATTTAAAAAAAAGTGTTCATCGCTTTTTTAACAGTAGATGACTGCAACGAGACAGTAACGCCACTTAGTTTTCCGAATGATTAAAAAGTTAATTGTATCAAAATAACTTTTTATTATAAAAATTTAAAAAATTTTCAATTAGTGACTTAATTAACTTAATGTTCTATCTTGATTAAAAAGTTAATTATACAATTATAATTTATTATTGAAAAAAATTTCAAACTTCAATTTGACTTTTTAAATTGGAAATATTTGTTGGTGATATTTTTTTCTGGTGTAGAATAAAAAATTTTTGGCAAACTTTTCTATAAGAAATAAAATTTTGACATAATCATTTTCTATAGAAATAACAATTGAAAAAAACTTATCAACCCAAAAAAATTTGTAAACAAAAACATTACGAAATAAGATTTTTCTTAATTTCAATAGTTTTTTGGTAAAAATTTTTCTTTAAAAATTTGAATCGATTAATTTTTGGCTCGAAGTGCAACCGGGCTGGGAATCAAATACCAAAAACTCCCTAATGGTAATGACAAAATTTTGTAAAGTGTTTTTTTTTAGTATATAACAGAACTCTAATAAACTCCGCTATTGGCTCATGACCTTCGAATGATTATCATCAAATATGTCTATGTGTGTTACCATAATACTATACAAAACAATCTTGAACTTATGACCAACGAAAAGAAATAAAGCTTGACTCTTTTTGAATTTTTTTGTGTTTGTGTAGAACCTACCATTTGGGGATATTGACATCTCATCGCCACTTCGACACAATGATTAAAATCCTTTATACCATTCCTCAGTTGGGACTTGTCTATTGGAAACTTTTTTAAAAAATATAGGCAATTCCCTATATGGATGACCGATGTAATAATACCAGGATATCAACTCTTTCCACCGGGTCTCGAACCATATTTATATAAATCGTTTGGGTAAATCGAAATCATCGAAATCAATCCAATTTACATGGGAATATTAGGACCGATGGCTCTTCTGAAGATGCAACAATTCGTTTGCAATTTGGCTCTTTGTTCCACCCTCTCATGCGGGTTTCATCATTTTGCGTTAAGTCTCGGCGATCTAACAGTGTTAATCATTGAAACCCTTATGGCATCGAAAAGTTACCAATAAAAGCCTCACTTACCAAACTTTGTAGGATCGACTAAAGAAAGGATGAGCATCAATTGTCGGCATGAACGATATTATTGGACGTTGGGGCATGATAGTTGGAGAGCTGGAAAGGTACGGTTTGATGGGATCACAAAGTCAATAGCCATGTTATTTAGAGGGCCATGTAAAGTTGATGGAAAAAGTAAATAGGAAGTGAAGAGAAGGCATGTATAATAAATCCCAAAACACCTAAAACGAATGAGTTCAGAGGAGTTAATCTTGTTTCATTAAAATTACAAACAAGCTTGTGAGAATAATGTGACCATGCTTGGGAAAAAAAATATTTTCCTTAAGTTTATCCTACTATTTTTTTAAATGAAATCCTAAATACATCATCACAGTGAGCATCACATAACATGAAAATGCAGCGCGATTCTTGAGAACAAAGATAAATGCACCCTATGGCAAGCCCATGTAAGATTCTGATTCCAATTTTGAATCACTTCCGAATCCAAAAATGAAAATTTTCCTTGCTTCGCTGTTTTTGCTGGGAAGATCCAAGCCACCGAAAATTTATCACCCTTCCGGTTAAAATCTCTATCTAAAATCCCATGAAACAGTCTATGGGAGAAGAATAAGGGGAACATATTTTTTATATTTCCATTCTGCGTTGCCCTTTGAGAATCAACAATAAGTGTCACTTGCAATACAAAAGTGGGCCACAAATAAATTTATTAAAAAGGCGTGGTCATTCATAAAGATAAAAACCTTTTTTTGATTTGGAAAAGATTTTGCGCGGGGCTATGATAACCCGTCTTTTCGCTTCTAATGACGCATATTTTAAGCGAGTTATGGCATAAAATCAGTTTTCATACATAAAATTAAATTTTTTCGAAAATTTTCATCAAAATTTTTAATTCTTCATCGAAATTTTGATTTTTTAGGGGTGGTCACGAATTGAGATACTTTTCGCTATTAGACGCATATATAATGAGTTATGGCCAAAATAAGAGTTTCATACTAAACATTTGAATTTTTCGAGGATTTTCATCGAAAATTTTGATTTTTTTGGGGGGGTGGCCATGAATAAACGTCCTTTTTCCGCTTCTAGGGACCATATTAAATTGGTTAATGGCCAACATAATTTTTCATATACAAAACTAATTTCTTCGAGAAAATTTTCATCGAAATTTCAATTTTTTGGGATGTGGCCATGAATTAAAAAAAAAATTGAATTTTTCGAGTTTTAAATAAAGTAAATTAGCATATATAAAATAAAAATACAAAAACTAGCGTTTTTTTTAACAAACTGAAATTTAATTTTTTTAACAAACTTGATTTAAATAAAAATCATTTTATGTGAATTTAATCGAAAATTAATCCAGTTCATGGGAGAACCCTTTTTATAAAATTTTCTTTGCATAGTTTCAGGCATAACAATTGTTCACTAGACATCACATTAGTTAAATTTTATGTCAAGGTAGGATCACCTGTCTCTTCCGCAATTTTAGATGGATCAAGATTACTGTTGCCACTAGGGCCAAAAATAATTTACCAAAATTTGAAGAAAAATTTACCAAAAATTAAAATCGCCTATTTTCATTGTGTACATTTTATTTCTACAGAAATTTTGTCAAAATTTTAATTCCATAGATAATTATTGTGTCAAATTTTAGTTTTATAGAAAATTTGTCAAAATTTTATTTCTATAGAAAATTTTGGTCTAAATTTTATTTCTATAGAAAATTCTCAAATTTTATCTAGAAATTTCTAAAATTAGCTCTTAAACTAATTATTTTTATCAAAATTTTTGTCAAATTTTATCTTATAGAAAATTTTCTCAAAATTTAATTTCTCTAGAATTTCATAACCTCATAGAAATATTTTCAATATTAAATAACATAATATATTTTATAGAAAATTTGTGTCAAAATTTTACAATAATGAAATTTGTCAAATTTTATTTTATAGAAAATTTGTCAAATTAATTCTATATGAAAATTTTTTCAAAATTTTAATTCTATAGAAAATTTCTCAAAATTTTATTTCTCTAGAAAATTTTCTCAAAATTTTACCTCTATAGAAAATTTCCTCAAAATTTTATTTCTCTAGAAAATTTTCTCAAAATTTTACCTCTATAGAAAATTTCCTCAAAATTTTATTTCTCTAAAAAATTTTCTCAAAATTTTATTTCTCTAGAAAATTTTCTCAAAATTTTATTTCTATAGAAAATTTTCTCAAAATTTTATCTCTTGAGAAAATTGTCCAAAATTTTATTTCTCATAAAAATTTTCTCAAAATCTTCATAGTAAATTGTCAAATAATCTATAGATAATATTGTCAATATTATATAATTAAAATTTATTATAAAAATTTTGTCAAAATTTAATTCTAAGAAAATTTCCTCAAAATTTTATTCTCTAAATTTTCTCAAATTTTATTTTTCTAGAAATTTCAAATTTTTTTCTATAGAAAATTTTCTCAAATTTTATTCTCTGGAAAATTTTCTCAAAATTTACTTCTCTAAAAAATTTTTCTCAAAATCTTATTTCTATAGAAATTTTTGTAAAATTTTTATTTACCTCCCCATAGGATGGGGGGATGGTTATATTAACTTTGCCATTCCGTTTTGTAATACACGAAATTTGTCTAAGAACCCATTAAAGTATTATATATTCTGGACGTGGTGAAATTCTGAGTCAATCTTAAGCATGTCATTCCGTCGTCCGTCTGTTGGGAAATACGCTAACTTCCGAACGAAACAAAGCTATCGACTTGAAACTTCGTAATTATTTGTAGACTTACCTACACATACTTTTTTTGTCTAATGTGTACCACGTATGGACTAACTCACAAGTTAGAAAACGATTTAAGATACCACAACCCAAGTAATTCGATTGTGGATGACAGTCTTTCGTAGAAGTTTCTACGCAATCCATGGTGGAGGGTACATAAGATTCGGCCTGGCCGAACTTACGGCCGTTTATACTTGTTTTTTTTTGTACGGAAGCTTATTTATTTGTGGAATATATAATAAAAAAATAAATTTAAATTTTATATTTATATTTTTTTTATTTATAATCAATTTTAAATGAATGAAACCTTAATTTAATTTCAATAAAGCCTTATTAAGAAATGACATTTTTTGTTTTTGATCCCTCATCTCTAGGGCGAGTAGATCTTGCTTCTTCAAGGCAAAATATTGTTTATGCAAGCGTTGTCGACAAAATTGATAGATTCAATTTCACGTGTGAAA
>PGFW01004865.1:1682-28637 GCA_003123925.1 Haematobia irritans
CCGTTGTTGTTGTTGAGGGAATGAGACGATCGAGAAGCTATACACGCGGAGCCCACTTTGGTGCAAATGGTTAAATATGTCCGCCTTGCAAAATATAGTGTCGTGGTTCAAACTCCAGTTTCACCGAATACCAAAAAAATCTTTCAGCGGTAGCAATTATCAGTAATAGCCCTGATTGAACATTTCTGAGCCACTCTAGGTGGTTTGCGCCGTATTGGCCCGTTCCGGCTCGGTGCAGCACTCGTTGAGTAAGAAAAGAAGTCCAATACGTGTGATATCACAATGCGACTGGAATAGTCTAAGTGGAGCCTAATTCAAAAATTTACAAATTTTATTTAGATCTTAATGGGACATTGCGACATTTTGCCGAACATAGATAAATAGACAGACCACACGAAAGCCAGAGACACAAGATCTTGATAAAATCAGCGGGTTGGATTCGTATCCAATCATATATGATAATTATATGAGTCTTAGGACAGATTTATACCTTGACCACATATAAGTTTATTAGTATGGAACAATAAACAAATTGGCCCTTCTGTTGAATTAGGACAACATTCAATTATAAGAATTTTGATAGAAAATAGAGGACTTCATTGCTGTTGGAAAATTTCGCTTTACGTTATTCGAACAATTTTCTGCACATTTTTATTTCGTCAATTCCCAATTGACAACTCTAAAGACCACAAAAGACAAAAAACCCAAAGTCGGCACCCCACGCTGCCATGGTATCTGACCATGTCTTAAAGACGAGGACATTTTGTCAACGAAATCTGAGTAAAGAACAAAACCACAGCCATGGCAACCAACATCAGGAATTCCATCCAAAGCCATATAAAAAATTCACAAACTTTTAGGCCAAACATTTAGTTCGGAGAAGGAGAAACCCTCAAGTAAAAGAGAAAATTCCCTTCAAATGTAACGAAAAGATAACATTTCCTAGGACTCTGCTAACTACAAACAACCAAAAAAAAAACATGCCAAAAAGCGATCGCATTTTACTACAACCTCTTTAAGCCAAAAAAAACAAAACATACACAGCCATGAATAGAAGGCAAGCTAAATGCTACACGTATATAATCAAATATTTTACGAAAAACTATTTCCTTCCGTCTTGTCCAACAATTTTCCATTTCAATGTCCTCGTTCTTTGCTGTAGGTCAACGGAAACAGAAGTACTCTCAATTTGAGTTCAGCATCAAGTTGCATATTGATGTTGTGGGGGGCGAAACAACAACAAACTTATTGTTTTAAAATTTGTAAATATTTTGGAGGAAACCCAAAAGTATTTTTCTACATTCACACAGACACGACGAACGCCACCCCACCCACAACAGCCACTCACAATTCCAAGTGACGGAGGCAAACGTCAACATGGCTTAACTACTTCCTTTCTTGTACAACTACGAAGCATTAAAATAAACTAGAAATGGAAAATGAATTTATCAAAATAACTGTGAGAAGCTCTTTAAATGGACCTCCATAGGACCAACATCTCATTCAGAGCCAAAACACAATCACTCGCACACACTGCAATCCATAGGCACAATGATGTGTGCATTCGTTTTCCGTAAATGCAGAACTCTTTTTAAAACGGAAGTCACTGCATACTTTTGGGGGCTCAAACCTCTTTTCCGTTGGCCTCTGCTTGTCTGTATGTGTGTGTGTGTGTTGGTCGAGTATTTAATTCAAAGCTTTTGATTTATATGTTCTGGGAGAGATTGTGTGTATACAAATACTGTCCTATGACCTAATACTCCCATAATAAGCATAAAAACACAAAGGGAAGGCACTTGGTGGAAAAAAAATATGGCTAAACGGTTCATATTCTGCGAGTATATTGCATTTTACGATCTATCTTCTCTCCACTTAGGTTTTATAAAGAAAATATTTTTCAATTTTCTTGCACCACAAACATAAACGGATGGCAGCGAGATAGAGGTTCCGCACCATTTGCTATGAACGACCAAAATATTGTAATGTGATATAGTTTTGGTTGTATTTTTCTCTCTCCCTCCCTCCCTTTCTCAAGGAAAGAAAATGTTACGACTTGATAGAGAGGTTTCTTCTTCAAATAAGATGTATTTCAGTTCTTGATATTTATTTAGTATGTTTTAAGTATTTAAAAAATGCTTACGAAGAAATGCTTAGGCGAACTATCATCTTATGTGAGCTTTTTGGCGCCTCCAAATAGAATATGCGAAAATTTACAAATATTTAGCCCAAATCAAACACATTCGCCAATCATTTAAAATATTTTATCTAAGTCTAATTATTACAATTATTTTCGAGCTTTATGCGACTGGATATAGATTAAGGGGAACATGGTTAATAGAGAAATTGAAAAGAAAACGGCCAGATATAAATCTAATACACGCCTGGATCTGTACATGTTTTCGATCGGGGCGAATGATCTTTCCACTGCCTTTAGTATAGATTCTGGCTGCGCAGAGATAACTCAATTTTCGGCCCTTTATCGCTAACTCTTATGGAGAAAAACATTTGGGAAAATTTCCTTGCTTACAAATTGGAGTCATCTTTTCCTCCCACTGTACATCATCCTTTTTCATATAACTTACAAGTTCCCTTAAATATTTTTAATTTCGTTTTGTTACATAGTATGCAATGCAACAACACGAAATTTATTTTTAGAAAGCCTTAATTTGTTACGAAATTCACCTAAGTGGTGAACAGTCGAACAATGCTTATTGTTTTCTACAGTCAACTAACAACAACATGTGACACTTAACAGAAACTGGTTTCGCCAGGATACAACTAACAAATTCTTATACGCGTTTTACATTAGTCGTGTTTTTTCCTAGTTTTACGAACGGGCTCATCGCGTTGCTTTATTATATTTAATGTTTAGCCTGATTACCGAAACAGTAATTGACGTCCAAATGCATTATATCTAATTATACAATTATTCTTTCGAGCTTTATGCCGACAGATATTTGTCTAAAGTTTAAGATATATTTTTTAAAAGAAAAACGCTAAATGCAAGAACATTAGTATACATTTTAAATAATTAAATAAAATAAAAATAAATAATAAATCATGCTTAGTGATTTAAAAATTTATTTGGATTATACACTAAAAAAAAGCCTGCCCGGTTCCAAAGATTTTTTGTTTACTTTAAAAATTTTGATATTAATTCCAAACCAAAGAAAGCGCGAGAATACAAGTTAAGGAATACTCTTAAGACACAATTCTCTTTTTAAATTAGGTTTTGAGTATTGCTTCTAGGAACAAATTTAATTTTCGGCTTTTCTCAGCGCTTTGTTTCCTTCATATGCTTATGAAAGTCCTTTAAAAGCGAGTAACGGCAACTTTTATTTTCCAAATTAGGACTCGACTTCCAGTAAATTATGCTATGTTTGAAGTAAAAAACGTCTTTAAAATTAAAGTGGTTGGCAAACATTTCCTATATTTGAACGATTTTTTGCTTTGTAGTCAAGATGGCAAAAAAGACAACAAATTTAAAGACAATTTCATTATATTTATAAAACAAATGTTCCGGAATTATTAAAGTCAAGTTTCGCCTTTAGCCCAACATTTTTTTCTTATCGTGTATGTATACCCATTTTTTAAGTGAAAATTTCCACTTAATTATAAGGAAATACGATTTCAAATTGAAATGTTTATCGGCGGTTTGGACAAGGAAAAAATTATTGGAGAATATGGCGTTCTTCTATGCTAAAAGCAAATTTTGCATTTTCCGTATTTTTGCTTCACCGACAATATTTTTTTCAGTGTACGTGAAAAATACTAAAAAACAATTACTGCAAATGCAAAAGACAGAATCCGGTTTTCCACCGGCCATAATCCTAAACCACCATTGTACCCCATATTTGCCATTCTGTTTTTAACAAAGTGGTATATTGATTTCCATTTACTAAAATCTAAGGCCATCTAACGTGTCCGTCTCTCTGTTTATCAACATGTCGCGTTTTAATCATGTTACAAGGCCTTCAAGGATAAGTTAGGTTAGGTTTGGTATGTGGCAGCGCCGATAATTTCAGACCAAACTAAGACTATTCAGTTCCTTGTAATCACAGCAGTGGTGAAACTTCTCTCTCAGTCACTCTGAGTGCTTGCTGCGATTCTATTTTTTAGCTGCCATATGACAAGGACCTTCCTTTTTGTAGTTGACGGCGTTCCCATTGCGGTGAAAACACATAGAGAACTTTTATGGAGCGGATAACACACAGTGACAACTTTTTTTGGCAAGGCAAGGCAACGCAATGCAAAACACGGTTTGCCACAAGTTTGATAGAATTCAACCAAAAATGGGTTAGATTTTTTTTAGCTGTTTGTTAGATGATGGTAGAATTTCTTGATTTTTGATAAATTTAAAAATTTTCTGATAGAAATAAAGTTTGTGTGACTAAAATTTTCTAAGAATTAAAGTAATTTCCAAATAAGATTTTATGTTTTTGGTAGTTTTTTTGGTAAATTTTGTTAGATTATTTTAGGCTCGAGAGGCAAACTCTGCATGCTAACCATTGGTGGCTCGCCCTCGAAATTGGCAGTTAACGTTTGTTTTTTGTTTTGCAAGCAAGTCAAATTCGAAGAAGATTACATGAGTCCACGTATTTATGTAGCCTCCTACAAACTGATCCCCGATTTGACTTCTGAAAGATACTTGAGGTTCCCTACAGTGATTTGTTACAATATATTGATATCGGTCATGTTTGTTATTGCCTCCGATCTCCCGATTTGACCTTAGATTAGGTTTAAGTATAATTTAACCATAATCTCACTTTTGACCCTTGTGCCTACACCCTCAAAAAATTGCTTCTGTAACATATACCCCAAACAAATTTTGCTTCAAGCATATATATTTTCAGGATTGGTCCAAACAAAATATTGATTATATTGTTCAAACATATTATGTTTCACCTTAGGGCATACACTGGTAGTAAAAATATTAATGAAATTTTCTTTGTGTGGATATATTTTTAAGGCGCCAATTTGTTACTTCCATTATTTTACTTGCGGTATACTCTCTAGGTCTCTCTTTCTAAAGACATATATGTTTATAGGCCTATTTCCAAATTAATATAATAATAATAATATAATAATAATATCTAAGCATATTATATTACAAACACTTTATGTCCCAAACATAATATGTTCAACATATTAACATATATGTCCCAAATATGTTATGCTACTTTATAAACATTAATTCTTGCACTTAAAAATATTGTGTAAAAAAATTGCGCTCCACACATATAATTTTGCACCCAAACATATATGAAAAACAGTCTTTTCCGTCCGTGTAATATGGTCCGTATCGGGTCCATATTGTGATATAGATCCCAACAGCCGATTTAATTTCTGAGGACATAGATGTCTAATGTTTATGCGATTTGCCTGAAATGTGGAATTTATGTGTTGAATTTGACCCGTATACAAACGAGTTCTGGCAAAAACAGAGAGTGTGTATTGGTCCATAATTCTGATATAGACCCCCAAAAGTGATAGTTGCCAAATGTTGTGTATCATATTCCGAGTTAGGCCCCGATCAACATAATTTGACTTATTGGAAGCAAAAAATTGAAATTCATATCTCCATGTTAAAATTGTAAATCGATGTTGATAGTAAACGCAACAATAGGAGGAGAGAGACGCCTAGCCAGTATAGATAATTAAGGTTTAATATCATTTTTAGAGACACAATGCCCATAATAAATTCCATAGTAAGTACCAGAAAGCTCAATGTAGTTCTCATTATACCAAAAAAAAACAAATTCTTTTGCATCGCGTGTATTATTATCAAGTCATAAGTTAATTTTTCATGAAATATTCAACAGTCCTTTTGCATGTTAACACCCCACTGCCGCCACAAAAAAACAAATCTAGTGTGAAATGGCATAACATTTATGAAATATCTGCTCATTAAAATGAGAAACCGTTAACAAAAGTATCGAAGCATTTTTAGTGAACGAGAAAAAAAAATTTGTAGGGCATCAAAAAAAAAAAGAAGACATGTCACATATCGTGGACTTTTCGATATACATGGCTCCTGCCGATGCCATGCTCGCCTTCTCAATGCTACTCAAAATTTTTAATATATACTGACAAATGGTAGAAATAATTGAAAGATTTTTTTATCACTTGGAATTTTAAGGAATTTATCACTCAATTTAGTGCTGCTGCTGCTTCATTTATTCATCTAACTGGTGTAGCAACCCACATGGGCCAAATCCGAGGTAAAACGCTGGAGGCTGGTACACTACCCCACCATAGCCTCCTGGAATACAATATGTGTGACAGTGGAATTGGAAGGCCCCAAACCACATATTGAATAAATAAAAATGTTCATAATTAACAAAAGTTACGACACCCAATTGGGTAACCATCGTTAGAACCAATAGCCAAAGGCATATTCCCCACACAATGCTACTCCATGTCGAAGTGTTGCTGGTGGTCACATTATTTGCTAGCCTTAGAGCACCATCAAACACCACAGTTTTGCAAGACCCCAAAATATGTTCGCTACTGTCTGTGAGATAAATAGGAAACCCAAGAGCATCAGAGGTCTTCGCTGCTGGATGGCTGATGGTTTTGGCGTGGTTCATATGATTTTATTGGCTTCCTTGATAGCCGTGCCAGAGCATACGGTAGCATAATAACGACGACATCGCGATTCGATTCCATTTCCAGCGAATATCTAATAATCCAAGAAGGCCTTCAGCCACCATCCATGCCCCATGATAGCAAAATGGCAAAAACCTATGGCATGTGATGACAGTTTTATGATTTATGGAATAAAACCTAAATTATTGATTGCGCCTTGTTGCGAGTGGTGTGTTGGGGCTCTTTTTTCACTGAATTTAAATTTTTGCTCACTTTAGCCAAAATTCAAACTTAAAGGCGGCTATGCATTTCATAAAAGGAATTTAAATTGGAAATTCATAAAAATGGAAATATATTGAGTTCAGCATCAGCTGTCCAAAATGCAGCAATAAAGTCACCGGTGGCAATTGATTTTTTTTTTTCTATTTTCTGTTTGCCATGAAAGGGAAGGAAAGAAGGAGTCCGTAGTCAGGAAAGAAAAACGAACAAACGGAGCGCAAACATTCAAATCCCCATATTTTAAAAAATGAATATGAGAAATTGTATAAATGCATTTGGTTATAGATCCTATTGGCTTTATTCACAAAGAAGCTGAGTTTGAAATAATTCCTCAAAAGAGTAATACAATCTTTGGAAGCTTATATACATACATTTTCAAAAGAAAAGTTTATGACAAAAGCAAAGAAGATAAGAAGAAAATACAATAAGAATAAAATAACTTTATTGTAGAATTGAAATGCCTAAATTTTTTTTAATTATTCATGACGATTGTCTTACAAATCCCTTAAAGTAATGGTCATTTTCATGTAGATCGCTTAAGCATTAAATCCATAAGACAAAAATTAAATTGAGTTATTTCTTTGCAGGTTAATTTTAAATAAAAAAAAAAAATAAGAACGAATAATACACTCAAGTAAATTATAAGACAATTATTTCATCTTAACGAAAAATAATTATAAATAAAAAACAATAATAATTGGTTGTCTCAATTGAAAAATTAATTTAGTTTTTCGACTAAATCAATTCAATTTTTTGTGATAACATTATAACAAAAAATTTGGATCGATATATATGGGGGTATTTCTTAATTGGTCTATATATCTCAGGAACAGATTTTAGACAAACACACAAAATTCCCTCTAGTTTGTGACAAGTTTTACGACGATTTCATCTAATTTTCTGTTTAATTAAAATTTGTTTGCGTCAAGAGACAACTTAATTTGTCTAAAATTTCGATCCTCAGAAAAGACAGCATTTCTTCAGTGTGGATATGAAACATATTTGGGATATCTTTTATATCTTTAACACGGTCCTATATGACTCAAACATAATATTTTTGTAGCTAAAATACACTTGCAAAATGGGCCCCATCGTAGAGATGACCTCCTCATTGGATTGTACATGCGGACAATGGGTTCTTTTTTAATTTAGTTACAAACTTAAGTCTAAGATCCCAAATTAAGAGAATACACTAAAAAGTGAACTGTTTTCCGATAAGAATAAACTATCGTGTGAAAATTGAAATAAATTATATTCCAGTTTGTTTAATGTCCGTAATGGGTTGTTAAAATAACGAAAATTTACTGAGATTTTTAAATTTCTAACTACCATTTACGAAAGTCTTCCTACTCATAAAGGCACAAACCAAATCATTGCCATATTAACCATCCCAGCAAAAAAAAAATGGAAGTTCTTTTAAAGGCACAACTTTAAAAGCACTTCCAAAAATGTCCTTCCAAAGATGTTCTTTATTTTAACTACAGAGGAAGTACAATTGAGTCAATTTTTTTATAACTCGCTTTTTTCATATTTTTAATAGGAAATTTAATTTTTTTTTGATAAAAACAGATTAAGAATTAATAAAATGGTACAAATAATTAAAATTTTGTCGAAAAAAATGCTAAAAAAAAATGCGAATTTTTGATAATATTTCAAGTTAAACATTCCAGACGGGATTTATAATGCATTAAAAATCATAAAAACATTTATTTGTCTAAATATCACAAAATTTCTTAATTCTCATCCAAAACACTGAATTGGGATCACACCTTAAGAAGGGATGCAAATTCAGTTCAACGGTTGTTAAAATGACGGTGGGATGCGAATGCTCTATATTTGAAATTCTGAAATGAAAGTTCTTGAGGAATACTATAAATGCAAGTGTTTTGCAGCGAAAAAAGGCATTCCAGAAATAGGGACTTTAACTATTTCTGGGATGCTTTTTTCGCTGCAAACCACTTGCACTTATAGTATTCCTCAAGAACTTTCATTCTATATTAAGGAATATTGGGCAGGTAAGGTGCACGAATTTTGTTACGTCCCAGCAAAAAAAGCGTCGCCAAAAAAGTAATGAAAATGTTCTTTTTGGATCCGCAAATGGTGCAAAATTTACGCAGAAGCGATGAATTTAACATGGACTTGTCATGGGACGGATCTCCTCCATTTCAACAGCCGTTGCACTCAATTTGCATCACTTTTTTAGGTGTGATCGGAATTCAATTGTTTTCGATGTATATTAAAAAATTCTGTAATATTTGGTCAAATAATAATTTTTATAATTTTTAGTTTTGAAAAAAAAAAAAATAATTCTATAGACATAAGATTTTGACAAAATTTTTCATAGAAATAAAATTTTGAGAAAATTTTCTATAAAACTTAAATTGTGACAACATTTTCTATAGAAATAAAATTTTAAGAAAATTATCTATAGAGATTTTCTCCAGAAATAAAATTTTGAAAATGTTCTACAATAATTTTAAGCAAATTTTCTGCAGAAATAAAATTTTCAAAAAATTTTCTATAGACATAAAATGTTGACAAAATTTTCTAGAGACATAAAATTTTGAACAAGTTCTCTATAGACATAAAATTTTGACAGAATTCTTTCTATAACATAAAATTGACAAAATTTCTATAGACGTAAAATTTCGACAAAATTTTCTATAGATGTAACATTTTGAATAAATTTTCTGTAGACATAAAACTTTCATAAACTTTTCTTTTTTGAGAAAATTTTCTAAAAAACTTAAATTGTGACAACATTTTCTATAGAAATAAAATTTTAAGAAAATTCTCTATAGATATTTTCTCTAGATATAAAATTTTGAAAATGTTCTACAATAATTTTAAGCAAATTTTCTGCAGAAATAACATTTTCAAAAAATTTTCTATAGACATAAAATGTTGAAAATTTTCTAGAGACATAAAATTTTGAACAAATTCTCTATAGACATAAAATTTTGACCGAATTCTCTAAAAACATAAAATTTTGACAAAATTTTCTATAGACGTACAATTTTGACAAAATTTTCAATAGATGTAACATTTTGAATAAATTTTCTGTAGACATAAAACTTTCATAAACTTTTCTTTTTTGAGAAAATTTTCTAAAAAACTTAAATTGTGACAACATTTTCTATAGAAATAAAATTTTAAGAAAATTCTCTATAGAGATTTTCTCTAGATATAAAATTTTGAAAATGTTCTACAATAATTTTAAGCAAATTTTCTGCAGAAATAAAATTTTCTAGGGAAATAAAATGTTGACAAAATTTTCTAGGGACATAAAATGTTGACAAAATTTTCTAGGGACATAAAATTTTGACCGAATTCTCTATAAACATAAAATTTTGACAAAATTTTCTATAGACATAACATTTTGAATAAATTTTCTGTAGACATAAATCTTTTATAAACTTTTCTATGGACCAACTTCTATATAGACATACAATTTGGACGGAATTTTCTATAGACATAAAAGTTTGACAAAATTTTCTGTAGACATAACATTTTGCCAAAATTTTCTATAGACATGAAATTTTGACAAAATTTTCTATGAAAATAAAATTTTCAAAATTTCTCTGTAAACATAAAGTTTTGAGAAAATTTTCTATAGAAATAAAATTTTGACAAAATTTGAATTAAAAAATTTTAAGAAATTTTTCTGTAGATAAAGAATTTTGATTAATTTTTTTATATTCATAAAATTTTCTATATACATAAAGTTTTGACAAAATTTTCTATGGAAATAACATTTTTAGAAAATTTTGACAAAATTTTCTATAGACACAAAATTTTGACAACATTCTCTATAGACATACATTTTAGACAAAATTTTCTATAGAAATAAAAATTTAAGAAAATTCTCTTTAGAAATAAAATAAAAAAAAATTCCTTTACAATTTATATTTTGGTAAAATTTTCTGTAGACATACAATTTTGACAAAATTTTCTATATACATAAAATTTTAAAAGAATTTTCTATAGAAATAAAATTTTTAAAAAACATTTCTATAAAATAAATTTTTGAAAAAATTCTATTTTATGAAATGTTTTAAAATTTTATTTCTATAGAAAATTCTTTTAAATTTTATGTATATAGAAATTTTGTCAAAATTGTATGTCTACAGAATAATTTACCAAAATATAAAATTGTAAAGAATTTTTTTATTTATTCTAAAAGAGAATTTTCTCTTAAATTTTTATTTCTATAGAAAATTTTTGCTCTAAAATGCTATGTCTATAGAGAATGTTTCTAAATTTTGTGTCTATAGAAAATTTGTTCAAAATGTTTTCTAAAAATGTTTATTCATTAGAAAATTTTGTCAGAAAACTTTATGTATATAGAAAATTTTATGCAAATAAAAACAATTTTAATCAAAATTCTTTATCTACAGAAAAATTTCTTAAAATTTTTAATTCAAATTTTATCAAAATTTTATTTCTATAGAATTTTCTCAAAACTTTATGTTTTACAAGAAATTTGAAAATTTATTTTCATATAAAAATTTTGGTTCAAAAAAATTTTCATGTCTATAGTAAATTTTGCAACGAATGTTATGTCTACAGAAAATTTATGTCAAATTTGTAGGTCTATAGAAAATTCGTCCAATATTGATATGTCTATATAGAAGTTTCGGTCCATTTAGAAAATTTAGTGAAAAGATTCTATGTCTACAGAAAAATTTATTCAAAATGTTATGATCTATAGAATTTTTATTGTCAAAATTTTATGTTTATAGAGAATTCGGCTCAAAAATTTTATGTCCCTAGAGAAATTTTGTCAACATTTTATGTCCCTAGAAAATTTTGTCAACATTTATGTTCCTAGAACAATTTTATTTTCTGCCAGAAAAATTTGCTTAAAATTATTTAGAACATTTTCCAAAATTATATATCTAGAGAAAAATCTCTATAAGAATTTTCTTAAAATTTTTATTTCTATAGAAAATGTGTCACAATTTAAGTTTTTTAGAAAATTTTTCTCAAAAAAGAAAAGTTTTATGGAAAGTTTTATTGTCTACAGAAAATTTATTCAAAAGTACATACTATTGAAAATTTTTGTCAAAATGTACGTCATAAGAAATTTGTTCAAAAATTTTATTGTTTTTAGAGTAATTCCGGTCAAAAGTCTTTATTCTATAGAGAATTTGTTCAAAATTTTATGTCTCTAGAAAATTGTTGTCAACTTATGTCTAAAAAAATTTTTTTGGAAAATGTTATTTTCTGCAGAAAATTTGCCTTAAAATTATTGTTAGAACATTTCAAATTTTATTTCTAGAGAAATATCTATCAGGAGAATTTTATTAAAATTTTATTTACTATAGAAAATGTTGTCACAATTTTTAAGTTTTTTTAGAAAATTTTCTCAAAAAGAAAAGTTATGAAAGTTTTTATGGTCTACAGAAAATTTAAATTCAAAAATGTTACATCTATAGAAAATTTTGTCGAAATTGTAACGTCTATAGAAATTTTTGTCAACTTTCTATGATCTATAGAAAATTGCTGTCAAAATTATATGTCTATAAGAAACTTGCTTTCAAATTTAGTCTCTAGAAAATTTTGTCAACATTTTATGTCTATAGAAAATTTTTTGAAAATTTTATTTCTGCAGAAAATTTGCTTAAAATTATTGTACGAAACATTTTTCAAAAATTTTATTTCTTGGAGAGAATCTCTATAGATAATTTTTCTTAAAATTTATTTCTATTAGAAAATGTTGTCACAATTTAAGTTTTTATAGAAATTTTCTCAAAATTTTTATTTCTATTAAAAATTTGTCAAAATCTTATTCTATAGAATTATTTTTTTTTTTTTCAAAAACTAAAAATATAAAAATTATTATTTTGACCAAATATTACAAGAAATTTTTTATATACATCGAAAACATATGAATTCCGATCACACCTAAAAAGTGATGCAAATTGAGTGCAACGGCTGTTGAATGGAGGAGATCCGTCCCATGGACAAGTCCATGTAAATTCATCGCTTCTGCGCTAAATTTTGCACCACCACTTGCGGATCCAAATAAGAACATTTTCATTACTTTTTGGCGACGCTTTTTTGTGGTGGGATAACAAAATTCGTGCACCTTACCTGCCCAATATTCCTTAATATAGAATGAAAGTTCTTGAGGAATACTATAAAGTGCAAGTGGTTTGCAGCGAAAAAGCATCCCAGGAAATAGTTTTAAGTCCCTATTTCTGGAATGCCCTTTTTTTCGCTGCAAACTCATTGCATTTAGTATTCCTCCAAGAACTTTCATTTCAGAATTTCAAATATAGAGCATTCGCATCCCACCGTCATTTTTAAAACAACCGTTGAACTGAATTTGCATCCCTTCTTAAGGTGTGATTCCCCAATTCAGTGTTTGGGATTGAGATTAAGAATTTGTCGATATTTAGACAAATAAATGTTTTATGATTTTTAATGCCATTATAAATCCCGTCTGGTAATGTTTAACTTGAATATTATCCAAAAAATTCGCATTTTTTCTTTAAGCATTTTTTTCGACAAAATTTTAATTATTTTACCATTTTATAATTCTTACAATCTGTTTTTATCAAAAAAAATTAATTTTCCTATTAAAATATTGGAAAAAGCGATTATTAAAAAAAATTGCTCAATTGTACTTCCTCTGTAGTTAAAATAAAGAAACATCTTTGGAAGGACATTTTTTGGTCAAAGTGCTTTTAAAGTTGTGCCTTTAAAAGAACTTCCATTTTTTTTTTGTGGATGGTTCTGAATATGGCAATTGACTTTTGGTTTTTGTGCCTTTATTGAGTAGGAAGCTTTCGTAAAATTGGTAGATTAGAAATTTAAAAATCTCAGTAAACTTTTCGTTATTTTAACAACCCATTACAGGACGATTAAACAAACTACTGGAATATAATTTATTTCAATTTTCACACGATAGTTTATTCTTATCGGAAAACAGTTCACTTTTTAGTGTATTCTCCTAATTTGGGATCTTAGACTTAAGTTTGTAACTAAAATTAAAAAAGAACCCATTGTCCGCATGTAGCAATCCAATGAGGAGGTCATCTCTACGATGGGGCCCATTTTGCAAGTGTATTTAGCTACAAAAAATATTATGTTTGAGTCATATAGGACCGTGTTAAAGATATAAAAGATATCCCAAATATGTTTCATATCCACACTGAAGAAATGCTGTCTTTTCTGAGGATCGAAATTTTAGACAAATTAAGTTGTCTCTTGACGCAAACAAATTTTATATTAAACAGAAATCATTAGATGAAATCGTCGTAAAACTTGTCACAAACTAGAGGGAATTTGTTGTGTTTGTCTAAAATTCTGTTCCTGAGATATATAGACCAATTAAGAAATACCCCCAATATATCGATCCAAATTTTTGTATAATGTTATCACAAAAATTGAATTGATTTAGTCGAAAAACTAAATTAATTTTTCAATTGAGACAACCAATTATTTATTGTTTATTTATTTATAATTATTTTTCGTTAAGATGAAATAATTGTCTTATAAATTTACTTGAGTGTATATTCGTTCTTATTTTTTTTTTTTTTATTTAAAATTAACCTGCAAAGAAAATAACTTCAATTTAATTTTTGTCTTATGGTATTTAATGCTTAAGCGATCTACATGAAAATGACCATTACTTTAAGGGATTTTGTAAGACAATCGTCATGAATAATTAAAAAAAATTTAGGCATTTCAATTCTACAATAAAGTTATTTTATTCTTATTGTATTTTCTTCTTATCTTCTTTGCTTTTGTCCATAAACTTTCTTTTGAAATGTAAGTATATAAGCTTCCAAAGATTGTATTACTCTTTATTGAGGAATTATTTCAACTCAGCTTCTTTGTGAATAAAGCCAATAGGATCTATAACCAAATGCATTTATACAATTTTCTCATATTCATTTTTTAAAATATGGGGATTTGAATGTTTGCGCTCCGTTTGTTCCGTTTTTCTTTTCCTGACTACGGAGGACTCCTTCTTTCCTTCCTTTCATGGGCAAACAGAAAATAGAAAAAAAAAATCAATTGCCACCCGGTGACTTTATTGCTGCATTTTGGACAGCTGATGCTGAACTCAATATATTTCCATTTTTATGAATTTCCAATTTAAATTCCTTTATGAAATGCATAGCCGCCTTTAAGTTTGAATTTTGGCTAAAGTGGCAAAAATTTAAATTCAGTGAAAAAAGGAGCCCCAACACACACTCGCAACAAGGCGCAATCAATAATTTAGGTTTTATTCCATAAATCATAAAACTGTCATCACATGCCATAGGTTTTTGCCATTTTGCTATCATGGGGCAATGGATGGTGGCTGAAGGCCTTCTTGATTATTAGATATTCGCCTGGAAATGGAATCGAATCGATGTCGTCGTTATTATGCTACCGTATGCTCTGGCACGGCCTATCAAGGAAGCCAATAAAATCATATGAACACCGCCAAAGCCTCAGCCCATCCAGCAGCGAAGACCTCTGATGCTCTTGGGTTTCCTATTTATCTCACAGACAGTAGCGAACATATTTTGGGGTTCTTGCAAAACTGTGGTGTTTGATGGTGCTCTAAGGCTAGCAAATAATGTGACCACCAGCACACTTCGACATGGAGTAGCATTTGTGGAGGGAATGCCTTTTGGCTATTGGTCTAACGATGGTTACCCATTGGGTGTCGTAACTTTTGTTATTATGAACATTTTTATTTATTCAATATGTGGTTTGGGGCTTCCAATTCCACTGTCACACATATTGCTATGTCAGGAGGGCTATGGTGGGGTAGTGTACCAGCCTCCAGCGTTTTACCTCGGATTTGGCCCATGTGGGTTGCTACACCAGTTAGATGAATAAATGAAGCAGCAGCAGCACTAAATTGAGTGATAAATTCCTTAAAAATTCCAAGTGATAAAAAAATCTTTCAATTATTTCTACCATTGTCAGTATATATTAAAATTTGAGTAGCATTGAGAAGGGCGAGCATGGCATCGCAGGAGCCATGTATATCGAAAAGTCACGATATGTGACATGTCTTCTTTTTTTTTTTTGATGCCCTACAAATTTTTTTTCTCGTTCACTAAAAATGCTTCGATACTTTTGTTAACGGTTTCTCATTTTAATGAGCAGATATTTCATAAATGTTATGCCAATTTCACACTAGATTTTGTTTTTTGTGCAGTGGGGGTGTTAACATGCAAAAAGGACTGGTTGAATATTTTCATGAAAAATTAACTATGACTTGATAATAATACACGCGATGCAAAATGAATTTGTTTTTTTTTTGGTAATAATGAGAACTACATTGAGCTTTTCTGGTACTTACTATGGAATTATTATGGGCATTGTGTCTTCTATAAATATTGATATTAAACCTTAATTATCTTTACTGGCTAGGCCGTTCTCTCTCCTCCTATTGTTCCGTTTACTATACAACATCGATTTACAGTTTTAACATGGAGATATGAATTTCAATTTTTATGCTTCCAATAAGTCAAATTTATTGATCGGGGGCCTAACTCGGAATATGATACAACAACATTTGGCACATATACTTTTGGGGGGTCTATATCAGAATATGGACCAATACACACTCTCTTTTTGCAGACTCGTTTGTATACGGGGTCAAATCAACACTAAATTCCACATTTCAGGCAAATCGCATAAACATTAGACATCTATGTCCTCATGAAATTAAATCGGCTGTATGGGATCTATATCACAATATGGACCGATACGGACCATATTACACGGACGGAAAAGACTGTTTTTCATATGTTTGGGTGCAAAAATTATATGTGTGGAGCGCAATTTTTTTAACACAATATTTTTAAGTGCAAGAATATAATGTTTATAAAGTAGCATAACATATTTGGGACATATATGTTAATATGTTAGAACATATTATGTTTGGGACATAAAGTGTTTGTAAATATAATATGCTTAGATATTATTATTATATTATTATTATTATATTAATTTGGAAATAGCCTATAAACATATATGTCTTTAGAAAGAGAGACCTAGAGAGTATACTGCAAGTAAAATAATGGAAGTAACAAATTGGCGCCTAAAAATATATCCACACAAAGAAAATTTCATTAAATATTTTTACTACCAGTGTATGCCCTAAGGTGAAACATAATATGTTTGAACAATATAATCAATATTTTGTTTGGACCAATCCTGAAAATATATATGCTTGAAGCGAAATTTGTTTGGGGTATATGTTACAGAAGCAATTTTTTGAGGGTGTAGGCACAAGGGTCAAAAGTGAGATTAGGTTAAATTATACTTAACCTAATCTAGAGGTCAAATCGGGAGATCGGAGGCAATAACAAAACATGGACCGATATCAATATATTGTAACAAATCACTGTAGGAACCTCAAGTATCTTTCAGAAGTCAAATCGGGGGATCAGTTTGTAGGAGGCTACATAAATACGTGGACTCATGTAATCTTCTTCGAATTTGACTTGCTTGCAAACAAAAAACAAACGTTAACTGCCATTTCGAGGCGAGCCACCAATGGTTAGCATGCAGAGTTGCCTCTCGAGCCTAAAATAATCTAACAAAATTTTACCAAAAAACTACCAAACAAAAAAATCTTATTTTGCAAAATTATTTATTTCTTAGAAAATTTAGTCACAACTTTATTTCTATAGAAAAATTTTTAAAATTTATCCAAAAATCAAGAATTCTACCAATCTAACAAACAGTAAAAAATCTACCATTTTTGGTTGAATTCTATCAACTGTGGCAACCGTGTTTTGCATGCCGTGCCTTGCCTTGCCAAAAAAGTTTCACTGGTGGTTTATCCGCTCCCAATAAAAGTTCTCTATGTGTTTTCACCGCAATGGGGAACGCCGTCCAGACTACAAAAAGGAGGTCCCTTGTCATTGAGCTAAAAATAGAATCGAGCAGCACTCAGTGATGAGAGAGAAGTTCACCACTGTGGTGTTACAAGGACTGAATAGTCTTAGTTGGTCTGAAATATCGGGCTGCCACTATACCAAACCTAACCTAACTTATCCTTGAAGGCTGTAACATGATTAAAACGGACATGTTGATAAACAGAGAGACGGACACGTTAGATGGCCTTAGATTTTAGTAAATGGAAATCAATATACCACTTTGTTAAAAACAGAATGGCAAATATGGGGTACAATGGTGGTTTAGGATTATGCCGGTGGAAAACCGGATTCTGTCTTTTGCATTTGGCAGTATTGTTTTTAGTATTTTTCACGTACACTGAAAAAAATATTGTCGTGAAGTCAAAATACGAATGCAAATTTGCCTTAGCATAGAAGACGCATTTCTCCAATAATTTTTTTCCTTGTCCAAAAGCCGATAAACATTTCAATGAAATCGTATTGTCCTTATAATTAAGTGATTTCACTTAAAAATGGGTATCATAACACGAAAGAAAAAATGTTTGGGCTAAGGCCAACTTGACTTTAATAATTCCGAAAAATTTTTTAAAATTAATGAAATTGTCTTTAAATTTGTTGTCTTTTTGCATCTTGACTACAAAGCAAAAAATCGTTCAAATATAGGACATGTTTGCCAACACTTTAATTTTAAAGAGCGTTTTTTACTTCAAACACATAGCCATAATTTCTACTGGAAGTCGAGTCCTAATTTGGAAAATAAAGTTGCCGTTAACTCGCTTTTAAAGGACTTTCATAGCATATGAAGAAACAAAGCTGAGAAAGCGAAAAATTAAAATTTGTTTCCTAGAAGCAAGTACTCAAAACCTAAATTTAAAAGAGAATTGTGTCTTAAGAGTATCCTTACTTGTATTCTCCGCTTCTTTGGTTTGGAATTAATATCAAAATTTTTAAAGTAAACAAAAAATCTTTGGAACCGGGCAGGCTTTTTTTAGTGTATAATCCAAATAAATTTTAAATCACTAAGCATGATTTATTATTTATTTTTATTTTATTTAATTATTTAAAATGTATACTAATGTTCTTGCATTACGTTTTTCTTTTAAAAAATATATCTTAAACTTAGACAAAATATCTGTCCATAAAGCTCGAAAAATAATTGTATAATTAGATATAATGCATTTGGACGTCAATTACCTGTTTCGGTATCAGGCTAACATAAATATAATAAGCAACGGATGAGCCCGTCGTAAAACTAGGAAAAACACGACTAATGTACGCGTTAGAATTGTTGTTGTATCCTGGAAACCAGTTTCTGTAAGTTGTCACATGTTGTTGTAGTTGACTGTAGAAACAATAAGCATTGTTCGACTGTTCACCACTTAGGTGAATTCTAACAAATTAGCTTTCTAAAAATAAATTTCGTGTTGTTGCATTACTATGTAACAAAACGAAATAAAAATAATTTAAGGAACTTGTAAGTTATATGAAAAGATGATGTACAGTGGGAGAAAAGATGACTCAATTTGTAAGAGGAAATTTCCCAAATGTTTTCTCCATAAGGAGTTAGCATAAAGGGCCCAAAATTGAGTTATCTCTCCCAGCCAGATCTATACTAAAGGCAGTGGAAAGATTCATTCGCCCGAATCGAAACATGTACAGTCCAGGCGTGTATAGATTTATATCTGGCGTTTTCTTTTCAATGGCTCTATTAACCATGTTCCCTAATCTATATCTGTCCATAAAGCTCGAAAAATAATTGTATAATTAGACTTAGATAAAATATTTTAAATGATTGGGAATGTTTGATTTTGGCTAAATATTTGTAAATTTTCCATATTCTATTTGAGCCATAAAGCTCACATAGATATAGTTCGCCTAAGCATTTCTTCGTAAGCATTTTTAAATACTTAAAACATACTAAATAAATATCAAGACTGAAATACATTTATTTGAAGAAGAAACCTCTTCTATCAAGTCGTAACATTTTCTTTCCTGAGAAAGGGAGAGGGAGGGAGAGAGAAAAATACAACCAAAACTATCACATTACAATATTTTGGTCGTTCATAGCAAATGGTTGCGGAACCCTATCTCGCTGCCATCGTTTATGTTTGTGCAAGAAAATTGAAAAAATATTTTCGTTATAAAACCTAAGTGGAGAGAAGATAGACGTAAATGCAAATATACTCCAAGAATAGACGTTTACCATATTTTTTTTCCACAAGTGCCTTCCCCTTTGGTGTTTTTATCTATATGGGGAGTATAGCATAGGAAGTATTGTATACACACAATCTCTCGCCAGAACATATAAATCAAAAGCTTTGAATCAAATACTCGGACCAACACACACACACACATACAGACAGCAGGCAACGGAAAAAGAGTTTGGCCCCCCAAAAGTATGCAGTGACTTCCGTTTTATAAAGAGTTCTGCATTTACGGAAAACGGATGCACACATCCATGTGCCTATGGATGAGTGTGTGCGAGTGTGTGTTTTGGTCTGAATGAGATGTTGGCTATGGAGGTCCATTAAAGAGCTGTCACAGTTATTTTGTAATTCATTTCCATTTCTAGTTTATTTTAATGCTTCGTAGTTGTACAGAAAGGAGTAGTTAAGCATTTGACGTTTGCCTCCGTCACTTGGAATTGTGGTGGCTGTGTGGTGTGGGTGTGCGTTCGTCGTGTCTGTGTGAAGTAGAATAAAATACTTTTGGTTTCCTCCAAATATTTACAACATTTTAAACAATAGTTTGTTGTGTTCGCAACATCAATTGCAACTGATGCTGAACTCAAATTGAGAGTACTTCTGTTTCGTTGACCTACAGCAAAGAAGAGGACATGAAATGGAAAATTGTTGGACAAAGACGGAAGGAAATAGTTTTCGTAAAATATTTGATTATATACGTGAGCATTTACTCCTCTATTCATGGCTGTGTATGTTTTGTTTTTTTGCTTAAAGGGTTGTAGTAAATGCGATCGCTTTTTGGCATGTTTTTTTTTTGGTTGTTTGTAGTAGCAGTCCCTAGGAAATGTTATCTTTTCGTTACATTTGAAGGGATTTTCTCTTTTACTTTGAGGGTTTCTCCTTCTCCGAACTAAATGTTTGGCCTAAAAGTTGTGAATTTTTTATATGGCTTTGGATGGATATTCCTGATGTTGGTTGCCATGCTGTGGTTTGTTCTTTACTCAGATTCGTTGACAAAATGTCCTCGTCTTTAGACATGGTCAAATACCATGCAGCGTGGGTGCTCGACTTTGGGGTTTTTTGTCTTTGTGTCTTAGAGTTGTCAATTGGGAATTGACGAAATAAAATGTGCAGAAAATTGTTCGAATAACGTAAAGCGAAATTTTCCACAGCATGAGTCCTCTATTTTCTATCAAAATTTTATATTGATTTGTCCTTAATCAACGAAGCCAATTTGTTTATTGTTCCATACTATAAACTTATATGTGGTCAAGGTATAATCTGTCCTAAGACTCATATATTATCATATATGATTGGATTACGAATCAACCCCTGATTTTATCAAGATCTTGTTGTCTCTGCTTTCGTGTGTCTGTCTATTTATCTATGTTCGGCAAAATAAGTCGCAATGTCCATTCGATCTTAAATAAAATTTGTAAATTTTGATTAGGCTCACTTAGACTATTCAGTCCATTGTGATATCACACGTATTGGACTTCTTTCTTATCAACGAGTGCTGCACCGAGTCCGATCGGTGCTTCACATTACGGGCGAAACCACCTAGAGTGGCTGCAGAAAATGTATTCAATAGCGAGATTACTGATAATGCTACCGCTGAAAAATTTTTGGTAAAATCGTGTGAAAACTGAGTTGAAACCCCACGACACTATATTTGCAAGGGCGGACATATTTAACCATTTGCAACAAAGTGGGCTCCGCTGTATAGCTTCTCGATCGCCTCACCTTCTCGTGCCAGTCATCGTTTGTCAATTACACACATTGAATCCAGAAAAAATTGTATCACGACCCCTTTCATCGACACTGTCTCTTGGAACCAGTCTTCGTCTTGGGCTAGGCAGGACCGAGAAAACACAGATATCAACTGTTGTATAAAGTTTACAAGTATAGTCCACCAACATTACAGCTGTGCTGGAACATTACGGTCGCCGCGGTGCTTATATGGAGGCAGAAGCTGTATCCATAGGCCAGGGTTGTGCCATATCTAATTTTCTTGACGTGGCATGACATCCTCAAGCTCTAATCGTATGTTATTATCAAGTGCGGATCGTTCCACGAAATGTGGAATCCGTGGATATCATACGCCATTTTGGCTCATGCCAACAGCTCATGGGAACCAAGCTGAAAGCCATTAAACACGGCTCTTGACTACGTGGCTAAAGCGAGCAAATATTTACGGACAAGGAGACATGCATGCCCCAGGGCGCGAACCTTACTTTTTTCGCAATCCGGTAATAAATTCATAAAACGTGTTCAGGGTATAATAAAATGATTATTTGTGTGAGATGGTGAATGAGCACAATATTTGCCCTACTAGAAGTCGCAAGTTTATTAACAGATGATTCGATCAACCGCTGAGTCGATCTGCCCTGGCTTCCGTCCGTCTGGTGATCACACTGCCGTATGTCGGTTTAGTTGACAAATAACAGGATTTAATATTGTAAATTGCCTTTTGAAATACTCCTAGCCCCCGGGTCGTGATCGATATTCGAAAAGACAAATATTTTGGCAACAGTTATTGCAAGAGACAATTTTGTTGAAATTTACGCTAACCATAACATTCGAAAGAATGTTGGAACTAATTCAAGATAAAAAACATTTTTTGGTTTTTCCCAAAACATTTTCTATTGTAATTTACGATTTTACGAAAATAAATAATTGTTCATCTTGACACTTTCCAAAGAAGTAGACGATTTTAAGTGATAACTCAATAATTCTACTCAAAGATCGAACATCTGATAGTTTTGGGAAAATCGCTTAATCGAACATTTCTATGAAATGTTGGACAAAAGCCAAAAATCATGCCGACTTTAAGAAAAGAATCCGCCAAACTGATATTCAAATATGATGCAAAAAATTCTTTGTATCGCGTATCGAAGTAAAGCCTATATCCTTTAATTCATATATCGTAGTTTGAAGATACTCAAAGAAAAGATTGAGGTATTTATGCCCAAAATAACTCTTACTCGGCAATCCCCTGCCGAGAAACCTGCATCTAAGCCACATACGAAGTCCAATTTTTTTTAAGTTCGTTCACTTGTCCTCGGTCACAAGTTTGTTCTGGTTCTTTGGTATCCTTGCAATATTTTTTTTCACCATGCTCGTTCGTTTTAGTGAGCAGATTAGGGCTCTAGTCGGGGTATAGAGCAGAGAGGCATCAGAGAATTGTGCGTCAGACCCGAGTCATATCAGAGGGAAGTGTGGGATAGCCGTGTTGATTAAATGGGAAAGGATAGCGATGAAATCCAAAAAGACTGTAGATTGCCAGAATAATCTAATAGAGCGTGCTTCTGGGTTAAGCAGGCCTGCTTGCGAAGTGGTGGCTTTTGACGGGGACCGTGGCTGTTGGCAATGGTTGGCATAGCCGACGATTCCAGCATATGGCAGGACAGGAGAATGGTAAGTTGAGGTCATTGCAGTTATTTACTAGTTTGTGGTTTTTTGTATGGAGAGGAATAGGACCAGAGAGATAAGGCACCAGACAAAGTGTGGTGTTGTGAGCAAAGTGTCCCCAAATCACATTTGTGAAGGATACACATTGCTTGCGAGTCACAAAGATTGAAAAGAGATTAGCTGCCCAGGTGGGTTCAGAGCCACCAATGTAAATCTGGAAAGGGAGATGGTGATGCCGCCACCGCGCCATGTCAGCCCCGCGTGCCGTGGCTGGTGTGGTATGACTAGCCGCGAGTCGCTCCCGGCGGCGTCTCGGCCCCGCCCCGCGGATAAAATCTATAACAAGAAGGAGGAAAGCGAAAAGCAGTGATGGATCAAATTAGAGAGGCAATGTTATAATTTATAGTAGGGTTCTAATCACTATTTGTAGAAGTATCTAGCCGGTTGTGGAAATATGGGTATGAGTCTAGTCAACTCAATGATATTGGCAGTTCCTAAGTGGGAGGATATAGTTGAAATCTGAACTGCTCCGGTAGATTTTTTTGATTGATTTGTTTTTGATGTTTCAGACACGTCGTAGTCTAAGATTTTTTTACTCCTCCCGACTGTATCATCTATGAATCTCTCTTATGTAAAAGAAGGCCCCTTGAATATAGATCCAAATATTCGACTCCCGAAGGGAATAAGTCAAAGTCTGGTCTTGGTCACGTTGGAGTACTAGGGATTGCCGCGCACCGCCGGGCTCGCCCGACGACGTTCGGGGCCCGGTCGCGAGGCAGCCGGCCGCGGTGGTGCGCGAGTAGCCACACGCGCGACGGAAAAGAACTGTTTGGGTGTAAAAATTATATGTTTGGACACTCAAAATTTTAACACAATAGTTTATGTGAAAGCACTATAATGTCCATGAAACTCAGCATTAACATCCCAGGCAAAAGCATGCGTTGGTAAGAGTAAGAATGAAAGATGTTTTTTTTAGATCCGGGTCAAGGTGGTGGCATAAGTTGACGTCAGAAGCTGATTGAATTGGTAACTATGGGCTCTTTGTCCGATGAGGACGGAAGTCCTGCCCGATGTCAACGGCCGTTTCAGCTGAATTTGGGCATCACTTCATTAGTTTGTGATCGCGATTCGCAAGTTTGGATGTAAATTAAAAATGTCTGTCCATATTTTTCAAATAAATAAATTTTTTATATTTTTTAATGGATTTCTAACGCTTTGTATCTACGTCACAAATGAATGAATAGTCTATCGTGTGGGAAGCCCTAACTTAAGTAGGCTGCCACTTTGACCTAAGCGCTGGTCGGAAACGTTTAACACCAAATAAAATAAAATTTAAATGATTTGTGCCATTATTATGAATTCTTAAGCTCTGGGCTTTTCCCCTTATTTGGAAACAAAACAAGTTAAAAGTACCATAAAAAGTGTGAAAAAAAATGTTATTAAATAAAAAAAATTTAATGAAAGAACTTCCTGGGGAGTACAAATAGAAGAACATCATGGGGAGTGGCATCTCAAGGAAATGCATTGAAGAGTTGTGGGCCTTTGGAAGAACTGTCCGCGAAATTTGTTGCTGGAGATGTTTGGACATGAATGTAGAACATATTTTTATTTAACTCAAGTTTAGTTACAAGCTTTGTTTGAGTTTTTTTAAAAGGTAATGTTTTGTTTGGACGCGTAGATATAAATCACAAAACAAAAAGTATTATGTTGGAAACATAAAACTGTTTGTAAATATATATGCTTAGCATCGAAACATATATTAATTTAGAAATACCTCACTAAACATATATGTGTCTAGAAATGATACGACCCTGGATAATATGCAGCTTAGCAAAATAATGGAAGTATACGAATTGGCGCCCTTAAACATAGTAGTCCACGAACGGTGCAAAGAATGAATATGATCACTAACATGTTTGAAGAAGCCAAAATGTTTCGTTTTGAGTAACGGTGATCCCATGTAACTGTTGTTGTCACATGCAAAATGGTTATTTCATCCGCCGAAATCAGATACAGTGATTTGCGATAAATGAACATGGGCTGCGCGATACCATGGTTTGAACTGGTCACTCTGACCCGTTCCAAAAGTAAAAGTTTTGCTCTTGTCTGTTTTGAAGGGACCAATATTCCTGGTCTGCTGGTGCACAACAAAGAAAATTTCGTGGCAGTGTGCGAGCGCATGGATTCTGTGTTCTGTATCCGGGGTCTCACGTGCATTTTGATTGTATTGATTTTTACGTTTTTTTTCTTTTTTTTTTTGGATCCCGTAGTGCCGTAGAGGTGAAACATAATATGTTTGAACTATACAAACAAATATTTGTTTGGACCAATCCTGAAATAATATGCTTGAAGCAAAATGTGTTGGGTGATTAAGAAGCGAGGGAGCCACCGTGGTGCAATGGTTAGCATGCCCGCCTTGCATACACAAGGTCGTGGGTTCGATTCCTGCTACGACCGAACACCAAAAATTTTTTTCAGCGGTGGATTATCCCACCTCAGTAATGCTGGTGACATTTCTGAGGGTTTCAAAGCTTCTCTAAGTGGTTTCACTGGAATGTGGAACGCCGTTCGGACTCGGCTATAAAAAGGAGGTCCCTTGTCATTGAGCTTAACATGGAATCGGGCAGCACTCAGTGATAAGAGAGAAGTTCACCACTGTGGTATCACAATGGACTGAATAGTCTAAGTGAGCTTGATACATCGGGCTGCCACATAACCTAACTCTAACCTAACCTAACCTAACCTAACCTATAGAAGCGATTTTTTGGAGGGTGAAGCGAGTAGTGGAACTCTGTGGTTGGCTCTGTACGCGACCATAGTTAGTAGTATATCTCAAACAAACTGCTGCTTCGATCCTGAACTTTGGTTTCAGCTGAAAAAATATTGTAGTAGAATTATTTACTAGTTTGTAACCGAATAAGACCTCCTAGTTTCAAAGTTTCATTCGGTTTTTGGTTTTCAGATATATCACCAGCATTACTGAGAAGTGATGTTCGGCAGAACTAAAACCTATCTAGAGACCCTCTATGTGCAAAGCTGTATACGCAAAAAAATGAACTATCTCTTGCTAAATTTGAATTAAATTGTATTCCAAATATTGAGAGTAATTAAACTAACGTAAATTTCCTTAATTTTTAGGGATTTTCAACTACCATTTACAAAAGCAAAAATGAACTAAAAATAAAGAAGAAATCTTGAGAAGTGTACTTCTTCTGCTTTAGTTAGCATTGAACTTATTTGTATATCATTGAATATTTTACTGCCATTTAATTCATAAATCTTTTCCGACATACTTGGAATAAAGAAAAATTCACCGGGTTGCGGAAAATTTCTTATAAATTTTTAAAAATAAACTACAACAAAATATTTTTTAGCAATAAATAAAAGTTAATTAGTTAGCATCAGTTCAACAACTGACTTTTTTCTGTGTGATATAAACGTCCAGCATGATAAAGTCTACATATATGAATTTAGTTCACCGTGGCCCAATTTACCACCTCATTTAAAAATTTATTAATAAAATCGACTTCCTTTTACGCTAACCCAAATAATTGTATCGATATTTGTTTACTCTACTTTCTGGCATATATTGAAAAATGATAGCCAGCTACGCA
>PGFW01004866.1:8240-22213 GCA_003123925.1 Haematobia irritans
GATTTACTTTACGAAAATTGGACAACAATAGGTTTGTATGGGAAGTTTTCGAAAAAAGTTATTCAGTATAAACTTGCAAGACAGTTAGAATGGGTTTTATTCTCTTGGGTAAAATTAGGAGAATTGTACACGTTCACGAATTTATGATTAATTCGGTTAAAATATATAATATATTGATATTTTCTAATGCAGTTCTATGTGACATTGTGCAATATATCACACATTGGACTTGTTGATGATTAACCAGCTGATAATTGCAAGTTTACTGGGAAAAATGTTTTTACTAGGAAATATGAACGAAGGACGAAAAATTTGTGATAGTAATCAAAATGTATCGAGTACGCAAATAGAGCTAATATGACATAGATTTTCTTACCGTCTCACAGAAATGGAATTAAAATTAAACAAATAAAATAATATGCATTTTAAGTGAAATAAAGCCTTAAAGTTGGTTAAATTTCATCAAAAATGTACGTTTGATACAAAAAAATTTAGCTTTTTTTCTAGCTTATTTTTTAAAATTTTTAGCTTTTTTTGGCTAGTTTTTGGACAAATCTGGTTTTTGTGGAAACAATTCTGGCACCCGCTGTTCCGTAAGGACCCACTAAACCTTTCGAAATAAGAACACAAATGTAATTTCTTGGAGTATTACTGATTAACAATGTTCAATAATATTTTAAGAAAATGTTTCCGAAATAAATTGTATTTCACACCACCCTAATATTTCCATATGTATGCAGTTTGAAGCCTATTGAAACGATGACAGTGACTCTTGTTGCATATTTCATTGGTACATTGACTTGAATAAACTTCAATTTACCTTTAACATTCAACAATGGTGCTATACTGCATCTTCACCAGCCATAAGCAGTTGTCGGCCTCATGTTAAGGGTTTTAGCAAGTTGTACATCCTCACCATACATGGTCAATATGTACACGTATAGGAAGTTTTTGTGTACATCACCACTTATATTGCACCAAAATTTTGTGGTTAAAAGTGTTGCATACATTAAAATGGGTAAGGCTTTATTGTGACTCTATTAAATTTTTGAGTTTTTTTTTTAAGATACACTCAAAAAAGTTTCTTGGATCAAGATTTTGACATTCCCTTGGGATCTTGTTATCGATTCCAAAGATGCGTCTTCTTCAAAATAAAGAAATTTTTTAGCGACCTATCTGGCTTTAAATCTAGGACCAATAAAATTAAAATTAGGATACAAATCATCAAATTTTCATTCTCTTTTCTCGGTTTCCCAGCAAAAAAATTTGGAAGTTCTTCTCCAAGGCACAACTTTAAAAGAACTTCAAAATGCTCCCCAAAGATGTTATTTTATTTAACTGGCACAGGAAGTTCATTTTGAGTCAATTTTTTTATTTTAATTTTAATGGAATTTTATTTATTGTTTAAATAGGTTAAAACTTATTAAGTATTTAATAAAATGGTACACGGACGAAAAACTGTTTTTCATATGTTTGGTGTAAAAATTATATGTTGGAACTCAATTTTTTACACAATATTTTTAAGTGCAAGCTATATAATGTTTCATAAACTAGCATAACATGTTTTGGGACATAAAATGTTGTAAATATAATATGCTTAGAGTACAATATAATTAATTTAAAATAGCTATAAACATATATGTGTTTAGAAAGAGAGACCTGAGAGTATGCTGCAAGTAAATAATGGAAGTAACAATTGGCGCCTCAAAAATATATCCACACAAAGAAAATTGCATTCAATTTTTTTACTACCAGTATATGCCTTAAGGTGAAACATAATAACAATACAAACAATATTTTGTTTGTACCCATCCTGAAAATATATATACTTGAAGCAAAATGTGTTTGGTGTATATGTTACAGAAGCGATTTTTTTTGAGGGTGTACAAATTATTTAAATTTAGCCGGAAATAAATTTAAATCCTATCTAGAAAAATTGCGAATTTTTTAAAATATTTGATGACAAACGTTCCAGAAAAGCGTTATAATGTATTAAAAATCATAAAAAAATTTAAAAATCATTTATTTGTCAAAATATCAGAAAATTCTTATTCACATCCAAAACACTGAATTGCACCTCACACCCTTAAGAGAAGTGATGCAAATTCAGTGAAAGCGCTGTTTGAAATGTTGGACATCCGTCATATGACAAGCCCATGTTAAATTCATCGCTTCTGCGTCAATTTGCACCAACTTCCGGAATCCAAAAAGAACATTTTCAACTACTTTTTGGCGAGCTTTTTTGCTGGGTTAAATAAGAAGACCTCACGTAAAACCAAATGCCATTTAAAAAATCCAAATTATAACAATACTTCAATGTAAAAATGTATTTATTCCAAAAAAAAGCTTTAAATCAAAGATCTAAATCTCAAAGCATAAGCCTAAGCCTAAATTTGAGGTTTTTTAATCTTAAACCTAAAGTTTCAAATATTTCAGTTAATTTAAGACATTTCTTTAAAAAAAATGTGTTTCTTTACATTAAGCGAAAATAGTCTACGTTCAAGGACATGAGACTAACGGCTTAAAGGAGAGACACAAAATTTAAAAATGTTGTGTCCTTAATTTGATGAAAAAAATTTTTGAAGCAAAGATTATAAACTTTATTTTAATTAAAGTTTCATTATTTTAAAGAAATTTGTCCTTAATATTTTGTAAATATCGCATCCTAAAATTTATTTTTTCAATATAAACGGATGAGTAAGTACGGCAAATAGAAATGGAAATCTCTATGCTTGAACTGCAGACCCAAAACTTAGTACTTTAATTGCACATACACTGAAAAAAATATTTACGTGATATTAAAGATTACGCAACCTCAATTTTAGGATGCGCAATTTACACACTATTAACAATTTTTTTTTAGTAATGAAATATTATTAAAAAGAAAGTTAATAATCTTTGCTTCAAAGATTTTTTCAGTTAAAATTAGGACAACACATTAATGGAGATTGCGTCCTCTCCCGTAAAGTTCGCATGTTTTTGAAACTAAGGCAAATTTTCCTTAAAATAAAAGAAACACATTTTTGAATTTAAGGAATCGCCTTAAATTAATTGAAATGTTTGAAATCTTTAGATTTAAGATAAGCATGACGCATTAAAATATAGGCTAAGACCTTATTTTGAAGGAATTTGACATCTTTGGTTTAAAAGTATTTTTTTTTTTTTTTTAATAGAGAATTTTTTTTAAATTATTCTAAGTATTCGTTATGAAATTGGAATCTTTTAAAACTGACCTTTGTTTGTAGCGTGAATAGCTTTTATATATTCCAGTATCCTAATTTTAATTTTATGTATCCTAGATTTAAAGCTAGATATGTCGCTGCAAAATGTCTTTATTTTAAAAAAGCCGCATCTTTGGCTGGAAACCAATACCAAAATCTTTAAGGGAAATTCAAAGTATTTGGATCCAAGTAAACTCTTCTTTTTTTTTTTTGAGTGTTGAATTTGCAGACATTGAACTCGACGAAATTGCAGTATGATTGAATAAAGTCTACACTACATAAACTTCTTGCTATCTTAACACAACGTACTATGGTTATTATAATTTTTTAAAAATCCCAATTTCTAACACCTTATCTAATATTAAATGTCCCAGACAATCCTTAAAAACTTTTAAAAGTTTTTAAAGGATTGTCTGGGGAACATGTTAATATTAGATAAGGTGTTAGAAATTGGGATTTTTAAAACAATTATAATAACCATAGTACGTTGTGTTAAGATAGCAAGACAGTTTATGTAGTAGGTAGACTTTATTCAATCATAACTGATATTATCGTCGAGTTTCATGTCTTCAAATTCAACAAGCTCAAAAAAAAAAAAGAAGAGTTTAGCTTGATCCAAATACTGTTGAATTTCCCTTAAAGAATTTTGTATTGGTTTCCAGCCAAAGATGCGGCTTTTTTAAAAACTAACAGACATTTTGCAGCGACATATTAGCGTTTAAATCTAGGATACATAAAATTAAAATTAGGATACAAGCAATTTATCGAATTTTTCATTCCTCGTTTTCGTGAGTATGTTAAGTAAAGTATTCACGTACAAACAAAGGCCAGTTTAAAAGATCCAAATTATAACCGACTTTTAAACGACGAGACGCAAATTTGATTTCCATAATGGTGTGTCCATAAATTTTAATGGAAAAAACATTTTGAAGCAAAGATTATATAAGCTTTCTTTTAAATAATATGTGATCATTATTAAAAAAAAATTGTCTAATCAGCTGTGGTAAATTGCGCATCCTAAAATGTGAGGTTTGCGTAATCCTTATATATCACGTAAAATATTTTTTTTTAGTGTACTGTGCAAATTAAAGTACTAAGTTTAGGGTCTGACAGTTCAAGCATAGAGATTTCATTTTCTACTTAGTGCCGTACGTTAACTCATCCCACGCTTTATATATGAAAAAATAAATTTTAGAATGCGTATATTTACAAAATATTAAGGACAAATTTCTGTTTTTAAAAAATAAGTGAAACTTTAATTAAAAATAGTTTACAATGCTTTGCTCAAAAAATTTTTTTCATCAAATTTAGGACACAACAATTTATTAAATTTTTGTGTCTCTCCTAATGTTCTTTGTGTTGAAATTGCCCGCCATCCTTAAAATTGGAGTGTTGCGTAATCTTATTATATCACGGTAATATTTTTTTTCAGTCGTATGCTGCAATTAAAGTCTACTTGAAGTTTTAGGGTTCTGCAGTTCAAGCATAGAGATTTCCAGTTCCTATATTGCGTACTTTACCTGCATCCGTTATATCAATGAAAAAATAATTTTTAGATGCGTAATTTACACAAATATTAAGGCACAAACTTTCTTTAAGAAATACATTGCAACTGTAATTAACATAAAAGTTCTATAGTTTAATTTGGTTTCCAAATCATTTTTTTCATCTAATCTTTAGGACACAGACTTTGTTAAATTATTTTGTGTCTCCGTCCTTTAGATGGCCCGTTAGTCTCTGTCCTGAAACTTAAGACTAATTTTCCTTAATGTATAGCGAAACACATTTTTTTTAAAGAAACGTACTTAAATTTAACTGCAAATATCTGAAACTTTAGGTTTAAGATTAAACAAGCTCAAATTATAGGCTAGTATGACTTATTGAGTTTACGAGTGCTTTGAGCTTTTAATAAGCTTTTTTTGGAATGGTAAGAAAACATTTCTTCTTACTTGTAACAGTACTCGTTATAATTTTGGATTTTTTAAAACCTGGCATTTGTTTGTTACGTGGAGTACTTTATGATTTAATAACCCAGCCAAAAAACTCGCCAAAAAAGTAGTAAAATGTTCCTTTTTGGATCGGAAGAGTCGGTGGCCAATTGATCGCATGAAGCGATGACAGTTTAAACAATGGGGCTTGCATACATGACGGATGTCGAACTCCTATTTCAAAGTCAGCCCTGCACTGAATTATGCATCACTTCTTTAAGGTGTGGGTGAATTTCAGTGTTTTTGATGTGAATGAAGAAGTTTTTTCTGATTATGTTGACAAATAAAATTGTTTTTTAGGATTTTGTTATTTAGATTTTTTAATACATTATAAACGCTTATTCATGGAACCGCGTTTGTCATTCAATTTTTTAAAAAACATTGCGCAATTTTTTTTAGAATAGGTTTATAAAATCTTATTTCCGGTCTAAATTAAATAATTTTGTACACCTCAAAAAAAAATCGCTTCTGTTAACCCAAACAATTTTTGCTGTCAAGTTATAATATATTTTCAGGATGGGTGCAAACATAAATATGTGTGTTTGTAATTGTTATGTATCACCTTTTAAGGCATATACTGCGTAGTAAAAAATTTGAATGCAATTTTCTTTGTGTGGAGTATATTTTTTGGGAGCGCGTCAATTGGATTACTTCCATTATTTTCACTTGCACGGCATACTGCTAAGGTCTCTCTTTCAATAAGCACATATATGTTTTAATAGGCTATTTTAAATTAATTATGTTTGTATCTAAAGCATATTATTTTACAACATTTTATGTCCGCCGCAGGCATAATATGTTCTAACATATATGTCCTAAGGCATGTTATGCTAGTTTATGAAACATTATAATGGCTTGCAGCTTAAAAATATTGTGTTAAAAAATTGAGTTCCAATATAAATTTGTTACACACCCAAACATAATGAAAACAGTCGTTTTTCTCCGTTGTCCATTTTACAATTAAATCTTAATAAGTTTTTAACCTATTTGAAAGCAAATACAGTCGAAGCTTCTGTTTAAGCGAATATCCCATTTTAGCCGAAATCCAATTTAACCGGAACGGCCCAGAATTTTAACGTTTGAGTAATACTAAGTAACAACGTTCGAACAAAATTAACGATCGATTTACGGGGAAATCATTTTAATTTAAGGAAAATTAACACCCAAAAAATCAGCAAAATTTCACGATCAAATGTTTTGGAAACACATATTCAATGGTCGGGTAAATAGGTTAAAGTTATGTTATGATGGAGTGAACAGCTCCCGAGCTGTCTGGATCTACACCGCAGAACCCATTACAGGACTACTCCCTAGTGTTGAATGGATCAGTCCCAGTGCCCTGGTCGAAACGTATGTTCGTGATCCGGCTCACGTTTCAACACGGATTTGTCATTGACGGGGTAAAAATTTACACTGCAGGACACGGCTTTGGAACTCATTTTCCAAAGTGAACACGACCTGGGAGAACTTTGTAGGACTAGAACAGGTCCTGCATTAAACCAGTTTGGACAAAACCCTTAGGAACCGGTATTATTTTATGCATTCCAAATTGCACGCAGAAAGGAAAAAACTTTTGGAATATGTTGACGCCATAGGTAAAGTGTCTTTGATCACAATAATGATTTTTAAAAATCAAGAGATTTTCGTAGGATGCGCCAGCTTGACTTCAGTGGTGAATTTATATCATGCCTTTATTAATGAAAGTGCTACCCGAATTCTAATATATAAGCTCAATGAACAAAGAGCCAATAGCCTCCTTAGCCCTCTGTTAGCTGAAGAGAATCTTAATGAAATAACAGGAATATACAGCATCACTTACTTAGTGGGAGAAACTATCCGTGAAAAAGCTTTTTTTGGTGCTTCGGCCGAAATGGATCTAGCGTTGAGAGTACATCTATCCGACAGAAAAAGCAGAGTAATGGTGTCATGTTGGACATTTTAAGATGATGTACTATGCAACCACGTACCTATGCCTGTTTTAACCCATCTTGAAACAGGGGACTCGAACAAATTAGTGGAATTCCGTCTATCTAAAGCTAAACCTAGATATATCAAGTTCATCAGTTTTTAAAGATTATTTTAAAGTAATCATTTTTTTAAATGCCTCTGTAATTTAATTTTTTCCAAAATGCTTATGAATTTTACTCAACTGGCTAAAAAAAACTACGATTTATCCAATAAAAGTTTTAATGACTTTAAATATTCCCCGTTCGATTTAACGAATATTTCTAATAAAAGGGCTTCTGAAACAATATATCGTTTCGTTAAACCGCAGCTTAAGACTGTAAATAATATTAATATCCCATTAAAAATATGAAAAAAGCGGGTTATAAAAAAATTGACTTCAATGAACTTCCTGTGTGCAGTAAAATAAATAACGATGTTTGGAAGCAGCATTTTTTGGGAAGTTCTTTACGAGTTTGAGCCTGAGAAGAACTTCCAAATTTTTTTGCTGGAACACGAGAAAGAGGACAGAAAATTTGATGATTTGTATCCTAATTTTAATTTCATTGGTCCATCAACTGATTTAAAGGCCATGGGAGAGATTAGGTCGCCTAAAAAAATTTCTTTATTTTGAAGAAGACGCCATACTGTTGGAATCGATAAACAAGATTCTTTAAGGGAAGGTCAAAATCTTTGGATCCAGAGTAAACTTTTTTTGAGTTTATGCTTAAAAAAAGAAAACTCAAAAATTTTATAAATCACAAATAATAGCTTCGCTCATTTTAATGTAATGCGACACTCCCTCTCTAATCAGACTACTAATTTTGGTGCAATATAAGTGGTGATGTACAAAAAACTTTCCTATACGTGTACATATTGACCATGTATGTGAGGATGTAGAACAAACTTGCTAAAACCTTAACAATCGAAGGCCGACAACTGCTTATGGCTGGTGAAAAGATGCAGATATAAGGCAGCCATTGTGAATGTTAAAGTAAATGAAGTTTATTCAAGTCAATGTACAATGAAATATGCAACAAGAGTCAGCTGTCATCGCTTTCAATAGCTTCAAAACTGGCATACATATGGAAATATTAGGGTGGTGTGAAATCACAATTGTATTTCGGAAAACATTTTCTTAAATAGATTATTGAACATTGTTAATCAGTAATACTCCCGGCCAATTTTCATCGTAGCTCCGTTAGGCTTTTAACTGCCAGTTCAACAGAAAGTAAATTTGGCAATATCTTTCTCTCAGTTAACTTTAACTGAAAATTTTTCATCAGTTAAATTCATGAATTGGTATAGAATTCAATCTTTTAAATATCACACCCTAAATAAATGTAAACCATAAATAGATTTTATTCTTGACAACATTTTAGCGCCAAGCATATGTGCTTATGTTCTTCTCTTGAAATCATCTTCGAAGTAAAAAAAAAAATTTAGTCACGATTAATTTTCATGCATTGTTAAATTTGTTAGGCCTATTATATTGGTAAAGCAGAGAAGAAACTATGCTTTGATCCTAAATAGGCCTGAACGAGAATTGTTGATATGATAACCACAGCAATTTTTTCCAATAATGTTGATGGTTATACTTAACGCCTAAAGAAAATGCTGCATTTTAGGGCTTTTAGAATTCCCATGTTCCGGTTTCCAGAAAAAAGAAAACATTCTTTTGTTTACAGCTGTTCCACGTTTTTAGCTTAAGGCCCTTGACATAGTGTTTTCTTTGAATTAGCCTCTGTGTATTGATGTGAAAAACTTTGTTAACCTAAGTTGTTGCCTAAAAGTTGCTTATAGTTGTTTTCATTGTAGCATAATCGTTCTTTTCGGCCAATATTCAAGTGGTTCCGCTGTCATATGAAGTTGTTCGGATGTTGGCAATTGATGTCTCCTGTATGCCAAACGTTGTCGAATATTTCAGACAAGCAGTAAACAAGTAACAAGAATTTTTTCTCAAGTGTATTAACTAGCATATCAGATGATGGTGACTGTGTTGGGAAACATAAAATAGAGATAGATATGATAAGCCGGCAAAATGAATACTTCATCTATTGGTATGGCCGCTGTATTGCATCTTTGGGCTCTACTGTCGAATTTTGGGCTTCTTTCCAATTTAAATTAAGTTTTATTTTTTTAATTTAACTATTCATTTTAAATACTTCAAATTAGGCACACAATCTATTATTCCGCAGATAAAACTTACGCCATCAAGTTATTAAATTTTTTTAATAGAAATATCCTACTGATTTATTGATTTTCCAAAAAATAAATTTTTGGGTAATTTTTTTTTTAATTTTCTGAACGGTGACTATTTTTTATTTTTTTATTATTTTGTTCTTATTTGCATTTTATTAAAAACTACTAAAAAATCGTTATACATTTTACAAGCTAACAGACTCAAATTTTTTTTTGTTTTCTTTAAACGAAGTTTCTTTAAAAAAAACGCTTCTTTGTTTGTATTAGCATTGTTGTTGTATTTAGTATTAAATTTGTTTTATATTCTATAAAAACAAAAATAATACATTTTTTCTTCAACAATCTTTTTTTAACCGCGAAGAATTTGCAAAAACTACGTTAGTCTAAAATGACGTTCACAGGTAAAAGATTTGTTTGAGTCCAATCACCGAAATTAATTGATTCAATTAATGTTTTAATTGAAATGTCCTTCAAATCACAGACATGATGGTAATCATTAAAAAATTAAATTGAAAGTCAATTAAAAAATTAATTGATGTCTATTACATTTGTGTGATTAAATTTTTGTTCATTTAAAAAATCGTTGAGTCAGATTAAAGATTTTTGCTGGTAAAACCTCACGCTCGGCCTCAGCGCGTTTCGTAACAGCGTTGGCCATTTACGCTTTTTTCTGTTTCCCCAGCTAGATTTGGCTGTTTTTTTGGAAAGACGTTTAGCGCGGGAAAAAATGCAATTTAGGCTTTTAGCTTTTTTTCCTGGCTTTTTTTCATGACCCTTTTAGCCTATTTTTGGCCTTTTTTATTTTCGAGATGTTCCTATTGCCATATGCATAAAACCTCGATTTATGCTAAGCCTTGCAAGGCAAATACACGCTTAATTGTAAAGTGTTTTCCTCGTATTCATAAATGCTTATCGTAAACTTTTAAATCTACTATTACCATATCAAAATTCGTTATATAAAATGTCATAAATTATTAGGAATATTTGCATTTGACTCGTTTATTCTTTTTATGTTTTTTTATAAATATTTCAAAAAGTTATTATGATATTCTAAATAAAGATAGTAGATGCAGCTCTACAAAAATAGCTTTCTTAACATATGTTCCAAAACATATTATTGCGGAAGCACATATATTATTGCATTTACTGCCAAAACATTAATATGTTTGTTTTATGTTGAACATATTAATATGTTTGGCAAGCCATTTTGCGCCAAAAATATTACTATGCTTGGAGATTTTTCCCAACACAGACAGTACGATTGTTGCTCATTCCCTGAACATACTCGGTAATTTTCACTTCCACGAAATTTTTTAGTTATTGGATACTTTCTCATGTAATACAAATTAATGTTGAAGAGAATTATTCACTTTTTAACATTTTTTAAAAAATTTTTACCTTTCGCGCTGCACGGAGATCGAACGCGAGGACCATAAACAGTCTTAGTAAGGCCACACACCTATCCACTGGGCTACGTAGGGCTGTTATAAGTCACCAGTAATAATTATCGTTTTAAGTTACATTTTATACTAGGCTAGTTGGCAGCGTCCCACGATGCCCATGCAACATAACTTATTTTAAACAGAAACATACATTTGTTTGCCACGTGGAGCAGTGGTTAGCATGTCTGCCTTGAATGCAAAGGGTCGTGGGTTCAATCCCTGCTCCGACCGAACATTTTTTTTGTTTTTTTTTTTTTTTTTTAATTTACACATTTATATTTATACTATATTAATTTTTTTTTAAATGAAACTTCGAAATGTGTGTTTATTAAAGATTTATATTCAGTAAACTATGGCCATTGATGATAAACCATGCTGAGCCAGAAAGGTTAAATCATGGCGCGCCATATGATTACAATTTTTTTTATTTCGACAAAATTTTTAAGATGTCCAAAAATCATATGTTTAATGGTGACTGCAGCTCTTTCCAAATACACTTGCATAGCAAATGCATCTCAACAACTCGCGCATTCAATAGACTGGAGAATTGTTCAAGATGACTTAAGTATCCCTTCATAACATATTCCGAGCCCAAAATAGCAAGCCACATCAGCTTTTTAAAGCGTGTATGCATAAAACTGGTTTTGTTAAAATAAGATGGCGAAGATGCCCATTTAGACTGACTTTCATTCTTAACTTTGGTGAGGGTATTATAGTCTTATTTGTCTACATATCGGTATTCTCGATGAATTTATCACTTTCACATGTCACTCATAGGTGACGCAAATTAAATTTGAACCCTTTATTTTTCTCTGGATTTGAATTATTTTTTCAGGACATTGAAAGAATAAAATAATTGTCCACTTTTACCAATGCATACGATTCTTTTCTCATCAGCTGATTTTTGGACTTCTTAAAATTGTAAACAACATATTGAAATTTGTTTTTTTGTTTATCGTGATTCAACCTCCTTATTCAGCCATGATATAAACGAAACTGACTGATTTTTTGGATTAAAATATTATTTTTATTGCAAAAATAACATCTTGTAATAAACGCTGTTTTTTTGTAGAAAACATGTGTTAAAAATTTTGGAAGGAATTCAAAAAACTAACAAAAGAAGAACGTGGACTCGAAGTATAAACATACATACATAATTTTATAATATAAACATAATTGAATTGTAGGAGTGACAGTTTTTTACTAAGCATTTAACGACCATCGCTCTAAAACTTCCTTTTATTTTTCTTTAATAATTCATTTTAAAGAAAATAAAACTTTTAAAATTGTTTTAGCTGTAAAACTCGAACTTATGCCGCTTATATTTATGGTGTCGCGTCCACTCCTCGTGGGACTACTTTTTAAGTAATAGAGGCGGAACTAAAGTTTGTTTTTTTTTAGGGCATTTCTGTGTAATTTTTGCACTATTCCTCTTATCTTCATTTTACTAGTCGCCAACTCTAAAAAAGAGTATAGTGCCCTTTCGTTATTTTTTATGACGACGTCCTGATTTCTTTTAACGAACCAAGAAAGAAAATTGTGCCCCATCAATGCAAAATGATAAACAAAACAACATGTCCAAGCACATACATAAAATGGCTGAGCTCCTCAACGGCGAAAACATAAGCTATTTGTTTTTCAATGTCTATTCTCTTGGTTCAAGAATGTATACTCTCTTTTATTCAAATTAAATAATATTTAGACTTAAACATATCACAATTTTTTGGGCCTTATCAATAAAACAGTTTTCCGAAACAACGTAGCCAAGATCGGTTTCAACAGAAATTGGTTCTCTTTGATCTCTTTTGCTGTGTTATATTGATATCTTTTGTCAACTCTCGTCGCCGGTTTCCATCTCTATTTCTTCTCTATCTTCTCCTCTGCTCGCTTTGAAAAAAATACTGCACAGACATATGTATGTTAGTCGAATTTGTAAATTTATATATGTTTTGTATTCACACATATGAACTTTTATGAAACATTGAATACCCCAACATACAATATATTCTACACATATTAACATCCGTATGTCCCAAACATTTAAGTGTTAGATTTAGGAATCATTACATGTTCGCACTTTAAATATATTGTGGTTTAAAATCGTGCCCGAAACACATTTTGTTTTATTATCGGAACATATGAAAAACGATAGTTTTTTCTAACAGTGGTGGTGAATTGCTTTGTAATAACTGAAAAATATTGTCGTGAGACCAAAGATTTCCATGTCCTTAAATACGAAACGCGAAATTTTTTGGTTATAATAGCATTTGTGAATTTCTCCTAATATAAACTTGTTTTCCTTGTCCAAAGAAGCCGATAAAGTCGTTTTGGTCCTTACACGAGTAGTTTGATTCAAGCTTAAAAAATCGATATTCTTTTCATGTGAAAGAAGACTAGGGTCAATCTAAAAATTTCTTAAAAATTAATGATATAGTCTTAAATTTTGGAGTGTTTTTAGTATCTTGTACAACACAAACTTCAAAATAGGGCGTTCAAAAATAGAACGAGGGTTTTTAACATTTTATTTCTTATTAAAGTCGAGTCTGAATTTCGAAATTTAAAGTTGTCGTTACGTTTTTAAAAGCAGCTGGATAGCTGCATGGAAGAAAAGGTGAAAAAAACAAAGAAACGAATGAATTCAATTTGACTCAGAATCAATACCAAATCATTAAGTGTAACAAAATCTTTTGGAAAGCCAGAAGCATAGAAATAAATAAGGGAAATAAAGTTTTGATGTGGTATTATTTTTGTTTAACATCAAACAAATGCAAGTAAAAAATTCGTAGTGATAGGATCAAACAAATCTGCTATTTATTAATGAAATGGATATTACATTTATTACGAAAAATTGGACAACAATAGGCTTTTTGTATGGGAAGAGTTTTTCGAAAAAAGTTTTCAGTATAAAACCCTTTTTTTTTGGCCAGACAGTTGAATGGAGTTTATTCTCTTAGGTAAAACTAGGAGAATTGTACACGTTCACAGATTTATGATTTATTCGGTTAAAATAATAGTAATATTAAATTGATATTTGTTCTAATGCAGTTCTATGATGACATTGTGGCAATATATCACACATTGACTGTTGATTGATTAATCCAGCTGATATTTTGCAAGTTTAAATGGGAAAAAATGTTTTACAGGACAAGTATGAACGAAGGACGAAAAATATGTGA
>PGFW01004885.1:10027-26113 GCA_003123925.1 Haematobia irritans
TACGGAGTAAATTAAACCGACATTTGTCTAGAATATAATATCGCCGCCTGTGAAAATTTTGTCTTACATGATGAAATTAGCTACACCTAGGATTTTGTGACTTCTTTACTACAATAGACATTTTCTAAGGGCCTTTCTAGACTTAAATTTAGGATCACAGAAATTAAAGTTAGATCTCATTTTCATATTGCGTTCAAACAAATCCCATTTTAAAACCGTAAAGTAAAAATATTTTTTAATTCCAAAAAACGTTAAACCAAATTAAAAATCCACTATCTTTACAATAAGTCTTAGCCTATGTTTGAAGCGTTTTTATCTTACATCTAAAGATTCAAAACATCGGGGACTTTAAAGACGATTTATTAAAATCAAAACATTTCTTCGTTACTTTAGGGAAAATTTGCCTTCGTTCAAAGACATACGACTTTAACGGAAATCGCCAAGATTCTTGTCCTAACTTTAATAAAGAGATTTTTGAAGCCAAAATTATAAACTTAATTAATTAAAATTAATTAAAATGTTGTTTTAATTGCGTGTCCTGAAATTTTCGAGAGAATTTTTGCAAGGTACATATATATTGGAGCTTGCCTGTACTTTAACAGTTGACTCTCGTTTATATTACAGGTCACATATCAATGGGTTAACAAGCATGCATTTTAATACTTTATGTATGCACTTGTATGTATTTGTGTGTATGAATGTGCATACTCAAACCTATTTGTTACACATAAACCTTTTGCCTTTGTTATTTACCATTCACTTGAAAATAATAAAAACTTCAGTCATGCATGGTAACCTCGGAAAACCCGATTCAGTTTGAGGACTTGCGATTTACTGTATTTAGTTAAAGAAATGTATCTATTGTATGCTTGAGGCAAATCGTGGTTATATGGAGCTCAAGTGAATGGATTTTCAGATTTAAACAACTTTCACATATTTTTGCCATTTGTATCGTTAAAAAATTGTTCACACAAAACAAATATAGGGTGTTTTGAATTGGTTATATTTCGTGTCATCTGGCCTTTTTTAGTACATTTTATTTTTCAATGGACATAGCCAAACGTTTATTCACAGAAAAACATTTCTCCAAAATATGTCCACTTAAAAACTTGATTGATTTTGAAATCGTAATCAAGTAAAATCTAAATACACTTTTTAATAAAATTTAAAAAAATTGTCCCAATTAACATTTTAATTAAATAAAAAATATATATAATTAAACTATACATACTCTTTATTGATTTATTAAAGAAAACGCTATTTATTAAACTAATTATAAATAATAATGCAATACAATAGTAGTACTATAAATAACTGATTGCCTCAATTAATTTTTAATTGAACCAATTAAAAAAAATTAATTAAAAGTACTGAAAAAATTAATAAAATTTTTACACAAATATATTTTTGTTATTTCTAATTAATTGTGTAATTGATGCTATTATTTTCGTCATTGAAGAAATTTCAATTTAAAAATTAATTGCATCAAGTAATTTCGTTATTGAATCAGAAAAAAAACATTCTTCTTGCTATTTTTAGAAAACTGCTTACAGAGCCAAAGTAGCAGCCATATAACATCTGATATAGAGTTAACTTCCCCTGTGGAACTAAATATACACTGTTAGAAAAATATGTTTTTCATATGTTCCGATATAAACAAAATGTGTTTCGGGCACAATTTTTAAACACAATATATTTAAGTGCAAACATGTAATGTTCCTAAACAAACATAAATGTTTGGGACACATATGTTAATATGTTAGATATATTATGTTTGGGACAATGAATGTTTTATAAAATAATTGTGTTGAATGTAAAACATATAAATTTACAAATTTCGAGTAAACATATATATGTTTGTGATATTTTATTCAGAGAGCGACAGGGAGAGAGAGTATAGAGAAAGAAATAGAGATGGAAACTGGGAGGGTTGACGAAAGATATCAATATAACACAGCGAGAGAATGAAAAGAGAGCAATTTCTGTGAACCGCTTATATGTTGTTTCGGAAAACTGTTTTATGATAAGGTCAAAAATTTGATATGCTTAAGTCTAAATATTATTTAATTTGAATAATAGAATGAGTATTCGGAGTAAAGAGAATAGACATTCGGAACCAAGAGAATAGACATTTAAAAAAAAAAAAAACAGCATGTATTTTCGACTTGAGAGCAGCATTTTATGTATGTGTGGACATGTGTTTTGTTTGTCATTTTGGCATTATGGGCAAAATTTTTTTCTTGGTTCGTTAAAGAAGAATTCGGAAAGTTATGGCTACCAGACTGCCCACGTGAGGCAACCAAATGTAATGTTTCTGTTAATTATAATGTACTTGCTTCCATCGGCCGTGGCGCTGCAAACTAATGCTATATAAAATGTAACTTATAACGAGTAATTGCTATTCGGTGAAGGTATAACCAGCTACGTAGCCAGTGGTAGTGTGTTGTTGCGATTCTCCGTCCAGGCGAAAGGTAAAATTGAAAAAAAATTATAAATTGATAATCATTCTTAACATTATTTGTATTACAGAAAAAGGTGCCGAGAACTTAAAAATTTCGTGAAAGTGAAATATGTGAGGAATGAGCACAAAATCTTCTTGCGGAGGAAAATTCTTAAGCATATAAATTTTGGGCATCAAAATGCTTCTCAAAATATAATATGTCTCACAATAAAACAAAAATATAATAATGATTTCGCAATATCCAATACTTATCTTCTCAAAATAATGTTGGAAACATATGTGTTAGAGAAGCGATTTTATTTTTGAGGTTGCACGTCCATCTGAGCGAACACCATTCGACAATAATTTATAAATAGAGCCTTTTTCTTGAGTAATCTGGGGTTTCTGTTCGGCGCCAAATTGGAAATACTCTTTTATTTAGCTGATGGCACCTATTTTAATACGACAAAATTGTGCGAAAGTCTTACAGTTAAAGATTTGACTTGTACATCATTGCCCCATGTCCGAATTTATATTCGATTAAATTAAATGTTTTAAAATAATTGCACGTTAGGATTTATTTTACTCACGAAAATATATGAAACTTTTTGTGTTCAACGCCTTTTAAAATACTATATGAGCCAAAAAAAATGACTGTTTTACGCGGTTTTACCATGAACTGTGATCTTAAATTTCAGTTTTAAATATACGAATGTGCGAAACCCGATCATGTCTTAGTCTGAAGGAACACTCGTCCAGGATACAACATACTTCTACTTGTTTCGCAACATTAAGCTTTTAAAGCATTTATGTTGTAGAACCATAAATTTTGTGTGAAAACAGTTTTCTTGTCGGGAAAAATATCTGTAAAATTAATCATTTAAATGATCCTCAGTACATCCAAAAAAGTTTACTGGGATCCAATATTTGACCTTCCTTCTCTTAAGGATTTTGGTATTGATTTCCGAGCCACAAGATGCCGGCTTTTTTGCGAATAAAAACATTTTTTTGCGAACCTATCTGCACCCTCAAAAAAAATCGCTTCTTACACTTAAATAAAGGAACTCTTCATATTTTTCACTAAAGCCATTTAACTTTATTTTAGTCAATGGAATATTAGTGTTTGGAGAAAGTTGTCCTTTACTGGTTAAAATTTTTTGTTACGTTAGTTAAATAATAAAATCGAGGAAAAAAAATATACTCAAAATGAAGCATACGATTAATATTGTGTATCTCAAATAAAATAGTTCAAGATTCTTTAAATTTGTACAATTTTACCAAAAAGAGGCGTCCAATCATGAACTTCCGTAATGTCACACAAGACATTCTTGCCAATTTTGAGACTCCAATTTTTCCCTCAAACTACAAAATTGTCTTTAACAGTAAAAAACTGATAGTTATGTACGTAATAAATTTTCTGAATTGTCGAAAAATTATTTTACTTATTTTTATGACAACGGCGTTGATGCCAACGTTTTGTAAACTGTTTAGTTAAAATTTTATCTACAAATATTCAAAATTTTCTAAAATTAACCGAAAGTTTTCTTCCTGGTGGGTTCGACCAGTTTATTCCAGATGTACACATATAGCCCAAAACACATTTTGCATTCAAGCAGATATATTTTTCAGGACTGGTCCAAACAAAATATTGTTATGTAGTGGTTCAAACATATTATGTTTCACTTAGGCCATAACACTTGGTAGTAAAATTTTTATGATTTTTTTTTTGTGTGGACTCGACTGATTTTTAGGCGCCAATGGTTACTTCCATTATTTTTATTGCCAGCATACTGTCGTAGGCTTATCTTTCTAAATACATATATGTGGTTATGGGCTTTCCAAATTAATATTGTTTAATCTAAGCTATTATTCATATTTACAACATTTTATGTTTATACATAATATGTTCAACATATTAAAAGATGTCCCAATCAGTGCTAGTTTAGCCATGAACATCATATGCTTGGCATTTAAAAATATTGGTGTTAACAAAATTTGAGTTCAAACATATAATTTACAGCCCAGACACACTGAAAAAACAGTCTCATTTTTCGTCGTGATGGCCCTTAAAATTCGATCAATAAAATTAAAATTTGGATTCAGATCTCATTTATCGAATTTTATCTATTTATGTTTCGCGCCTACTATATAATAAAAGTATTCACGTAAACAATGCCAGTAAAAAAATCCACAATTATAAGTGGATACGATCAAAGTAAGAATGTTTTCTTGATTCCAAAAAACTTTAGAACCCAAAAACGCTAAACTCAATCAAATAAATCTTAACGACTATGTTTGAAGCGCTTTATTTTAATCTAAAGTTTCAATATTTCAGTTAATTTAAGGACGATTCTCTGTTATTTTTTATTTTAAGGAAAGTTTCCTTAAAGTTCCAAGACATGATACGTTTAACGGAGGGACGCAACATTCTCAAATTTGTGTCCTAGAATTATGAAAATTAGTTTTTTTGGAATTAAACGATATTGATCTTTGTTGTAGAATTAAAATGTACACAATTTTTTTAAAGAATATTTTCCTTACTATATTAGTAAATTGCGCATTGTAAAAGTTTAGGTGCATAATCTTTAATATATAATGAATATTTTTATTCAGTGTAACATAAAATCTTATTTTAATTTATATGATATAAATTTTCGAGAAACATTAAGATGGGCGGGAATGTGAGACCAGTTTTCTTGAGTATTAATTTTTTTTGGCCGAGCTAAGAACATATGCAGACGTATAATAGCAAGAATAGGACTATAACAATACTTTGTTGTAACACGCATCGACTTGAATTTGGCACAGTAAACTGAAAAGCAATTCTCGGTTCCAAAGATTGGTGTTTTTACTATAATGACGGTAGCATGAATTCGAGCTAAAGAAAGCAGCATTAAGCAAGGATATATTAAACTACCATTTTCTTTTTACATTTGAGTTTTTGCGATACTCAACTAGGGAACACATTGAAGCACGCAAAGTTTACGAATTAAATCACTTCCATATAAAAAGAATTACTCACAGAATAACAGAAGAAACCATTGGCCGCGAAATCATACCATTGTTTAACCATTATGTAGTTCATTTCTTACTATATTTGGAATCGTAATTGAAAATTTCTTTTGCGTTAAGTTATAGAACTTATGTGTAGCCCATTGAACTTTAGTTCATATGTTTGAGGACAAACATACTTAACAATTTCATAGCTTCTGAAAATTATTTTTTTCCTATAAATCAAGTTAAATTTAGCGTTGTAATTAATCTACGATTTTTCATTTTTTTTCGCGATATTGTAAAATTTCGTCCCAAATCGGCTGTTTGATACAAGTATATACGCCGTAAAAGTTCCGGCCGACCGGATCTTAAACAGGTTGCGCTGATAAGTCCTGTTCTGAACAATAGATGACGCGCTGTATTAATTTTTTATAACTGTACCAACCTTCAAATGTATTCGTCGGTCAAAATTGTGACGTCTGGTGAAGTCAATTAGTTTGTGAGATTAGAGCGTCTTTGTTGTGAGCAACTTATTGTTATTGTGAAAAAAATAGAAAAAAAAGGAATTTCATGTTTGATAAAATACTGTTTTTCGAGGGAAAAAAATACGGTGGAAGCAGAAAACTTGGCTTGTAATGAAGTTGTCCGGACTCTGCCCCAGGAAATCAACACAGTAATTGATGATATAGCAAAGTTCAAGCGTGGGAAATGAGCAACGGAGGACGCTGAATCGCGTGACGAGCGCCCGAAGAGGGTGGTTACCGACGAAAACCACCAAAAAACAAATGCCAACCAAAATGATTTTGAATGACCGTAAATAAGTTGATCGGATAGCAAGGGGCTTAAAGATATCAAAAAGGAATGTTGAAGTTCATATCAATTCATCAATATTTAGTGTATGCGACAAGCTCTGTGCAAATAGGTGCCAGTACGTGAGACTCAACATTTGACCAAAACAACACCGCTTGTTAATTCGTAATAACTCGGACAGTTTTTTTGTCTCGATATTGTGACAATGAGATGAAACATGTGCCATCACTACACTTACTGAGTCAATCGACAGTCGGGCACGAGTGGACAGCGCACCGTGAAACGCTCCGAAAACGGGGAAGACTCAAAAGTCCGCTGGCAAGTAATGGTCTCGTTTTGGGATGCCGCATGGAATAATTTTTATCGATTATCTTCTTGGAAAAGGGAAAAACCATCGAACAGTGACTATTTATGGACGTTATTGGAGCGTTTGAGGTTAAATCGTGCGCAAACGGCACCATATGAATAGAAAAAGAGAAAGACAACGCACCGTGCCACAAGTCAATTGAGAAACGATCGCAAAATTAATGAATTGGTCTTGAAATTGGGCATTCCCCACCCACCGTATTTTCCAGTAATCTGCCCCCAGCGAATTTTTCTTGTTTACAGACCTTCTAAAAAGGAATGCTGCGCAGTGGAAAAAATTTGCCAACACAATGTACCAATTTCAGCAGCGATCCCGATTAAATTTCACTTCCTTGGAGGCTCCGCAAGTTAAAATCTGGGGAAAAGTTTATATGGGGCTATATTAATATTATGGACTGATGTGCACAAGTTTGATGTTGCAAATTGCGTGGTCGATAGAGACCATTATAATACACACTACGCGATATTTCAACACGATCGGATGAAATTTGCTCCTCTAAGAGCTCCGGAGGTCCAAATCTGGGGATCGCGAATTTTATATGGGAGCTATATATACATCTATGGAACGTATTGACCAAATTATGCAGGCTATACGATAAAATATGGTGTATTATGGACCCATTTACACTAAACATCCGAAATTCATCAATAACAAACATAACATGAAAAAAAATAATTGGTCGTGAGAGTCAAAGTTTTCATGGTTTTAAATACGAATACAAACTTTATCTAGCATAGGAAGACGGATTTCTAAAAATAAAGTTATTTTTCCTATGTCCCAAAACGTCCGATAACTTTTCATTGAAGACGTATGTATTACAATTTAAGTGATTTGACTTAAAAATTGGTATCTTAACATGAACAGAAAAAATTTTTGGGCTAAGGTCGAACCTTTGCTTTAATAATCAAGAAAAATTCTTTAGATTTAATGAAATTTCTTTAATTTGTTGGTTTTGTCAACTTGACGTCAGAAAAAAAATCGTTCAAATATAGGACATGTTTTTCAAAACTTTTAATTTAAAGATATTTTTTAGTTCAGAAAAAATAGCATAATTTCTCCTGAAGTCGGTCTAATTTGGAAAATAAGAGTTGCGCTTAATCGTCGTTTTTTGAAGGACTTATGATAGCATATGAGATGAAAAATGAGAAAGTCGAAAATTAAAAATTGCTTCGCTAGAAGCAAGTACTCAAACCTTAATTAAAAGTGACATTGTGTCTTAAAAGTATCCTTCTTGTATTCTTCCGTTCTTTGCCTCCGAGAATTCAAATACAAATTTGTTAAAGTAATAGACAAAATGCTTTGGAACCGGAAGTACTGCTTTTGTTTACAGTGTACTTTGTGCCAGAGTATTTCAATCTTCGGGAAGTTAGCGTGTGATGTCCCACAGACGGACGGACAGTCCCGGAACGGATGGACATCCGCCAGATCGACACAGAAGTTCAAGTCGACGCACCAATATATATACTTTATGGGGTCTTAGACCGATTTTCGATTTTTTACAAATGGGAATGACAACCCACCAAAAAAAGGTCGTCGCCAAAAGTAGTGAAATTGATCATTTTTTATCCGAAAGGGGTGTCAAATTTGCATGAGCGTTGAAATTCTACGGATGACCGGGATGTCCACCATTCAAAGCCGCTGAACGAATTTTGCATATTTTAAGGTTGTGGAAGTGTTGATCAGTGTTTTGATGTGAAATTAAGAAATTTTTGGACTATCTTGCAAATAAATATTTTTAAATTAGTTTATTGACATATAAGGCCTTTTCTGGGAGTTGCAATCAAATATTTTCTAAAAAATTGCAATTTTCTGTAGAAAGGCCTTAATTTATTTTCGTTACAATACTTAAACAATTTGTGTTCAGCCAATTTTTAATTCTTATATCTAGTTACTTTTAACATATTTGACAATAAAAAGAATTTTTCCATTAAACAATATTAAAATTAGTTATTAAAAAAAATTGACTGTCAATTGAACTTCATGTGGCCAGTTAAATAAGGCAAAATCTTTGGGGGATATTATTTGGAAGTTCTTTAAGTAGTGCTTGAGCAGAATGTCCAAATTTTCTTTGCCATCCTGATGTTGGAGGGATATCAAAATATGGTACAAAAACCTTTATGGCGATAGCACCCAGCAAATTTTGAAAGTTTGTGGTATTGTATCGAATTTACGAGTGGAAAGTAGTGCGGGTATAATATAGTCACGTCCGCAGGACTTTAGGACTTTCGTCACGTGATTTTTTCTTGGTTATATGATTCTTTTTTTTATTTTCGCTTACGATGAATGTGAGGCCGTTGGTGCACTTATGATGGATATACAACGTAAATAAACACTATACAACGTAAGGAAGAAACTATTTAAACGAAAAGTAGGTGTTTAAAGAATTAATTATGTTTACTGGAAAATGAAAAATTATAAACACAAAGCCGTAAGCCTAAATCAAGATACGTTGTTTTGAATGATCATGCCATGAATCATTGTTTACCTGACAAACATAGCGGAGCACGCGGCGATATATAAGGTTTACAACTAGCATTCTTATTGTATTTCACTACAGTTGGTTTATAACTTTTAAAATTAATACTCCATATTTATTTGAGTAAATCATGTGGTCAAGTGCTTCCTTGTCAGAGATGGTTAGAAAGTTTTTGCCCAACATATTCACAATGATCCATTTGCCAATATTTCTATTTCATTGCCTATCGTTGCATTTGTATAGGAATTGTTTTCAATGCCCACGGCTTTTTGCTTTTGTACATTTCCATATGTAAAACATTTACTGGTTGTTGGATGGCAAACCTACAATTATGAATGAATAGACCATGAATGTTTTGTGTCTTTGGATTTTAAGTGTAAGCAACTTCTAAGTACTATTGGGTTTTACGATTTTCAAAATACACCACTCATAGAAAAGAAGCTTGTTATTAACGTTTAAAGCTCATATTTTCCTGAAAAATATTGTCGGAAAGCAAAACGTTTCATGTCTTTCAATAAATAATGCGATTGTTTGCTTAGCTTAGAAGTTATGGATTTCTCTGATTATAAAAGTTTTTTTCCTTGTCAAGAGTGCGATCATCTAAATTTTAAAGAGAATTGTGTTTCTTAAATGTGTCATTATTACAATTCTCCGTTTCTTTGTGCGATCGAATTCAATACAAGCATTTAGTGTTGAAGACTAAAATTGTTGTACCGGCAGGCTTTTTCTGTTAAGAGTAGCACGTATTGTAAATTTTGCTGAGTTCACGGATTAGAAAAAGTCGAAAAGCGATATTTCGACTAATTCGACTCTTTAACGAACAAGTTACACTGAATAAAAAAAGCATTGAGCGGCTCAAAGTTTTGTCTTTACTTTAAAAATTTTGGTATTGATTCGAGCAAAGGACGGCGGAGATATATGTAGGATTTCTAGAACAATTCCTACTTTTTAAATTTGGGTTATTGGTATTTGCTATTTCTGGAGAGTTTAAATTTTTAATTTGGTCGTTTTTTTCAGATTTTATTTTTCCTTCTTTAAAAACGATGTTAACGACACTTTATTATTCAATTAAGACTTTGACTTCCAGTTGAATTATTCTTATGTTTCAAGTAAAACCGTCTTAAAATAAAGTGTTTGAAAACATGTCCCTATATTTGAAGACTATGTTTGCTTTTAGTCAAGATTGCAAAAGCAAAATGTTAAAAAACATTTAATTATTTATGGTTGTCTGGCATGTGGTCTCAACATAACACGCAAAAATTGGGTGCCACATGGGGCAGTCCATAATTATATATAGCCCCATTATAAACCGATCCCAGATTTGCTTGGGGTCCCAAAGAAGCAATTTCTCCCGATCCGGCCTGAAATTTGAGTTTCAGTGATTTGGATAATTAGTCTTCTAACAACCTACCAAATTGGTCAATGGTCCATATTTTATAGGCCATATAAACCAATCCACGACGTTTGGCTTGCGGAGCCTCAAGGAGCAATTTAATCCGCAGTTCGGCTGAAATTTGGGTACAATGTGTAAGTATTATAGTCTGCTAACAACATGCTAAAATTTGGTACCACATCGGTCCATAATTAATCTAGAGCCCAGTATAAACGATCCCAACGATTTGGGTTGCGGAAGACACAAAGGGAAAAGATTTCATCCATCTGGCTGAATTTGGTGACACTGATGTTGAGTAACGAGTCTCCTACAACCATTCGACAAATTGGTCCACATCGGTTCATAATTATATATAGTCACCCATACACTAAACCCGATCCCAGATGTTGGCTGCGGAGGCTTAGGAAGAATGCAAGTTCAATCCGATCCGCGTCTTGAAATTTGGACATGGTGTAAGTTTGAGTCCATTAATAACGTGCCAAATTGGTCCATATCGGTCCATAATGTATATATTGCCCCATATAAACCTTCTCCAGATTCTTGACGCGCAGAGTTTGGAGGGAGACTAAATTCATCGATTCCAGTTCAAATTTGATAAGTGGTGGTTAGTCTAATATGACGGCCGCAAAACCCAATTCCCAAATTTAGCGTCATATCGGGTCTAAGTATGATATAGACATTCCGTATCACACAAAAAATTGTGGGTCCATATCGGTTTATAGTTATGGTATCCACTCGATTCCCAAAAATGATTCTATCCAAATTTTAATTTGTATAGAAAATGTTTGTCAATTTTTATTTCTATAGAATTTTGTCAAAATTTTTATTCTATAGAAAATTTGTAAAATTCATATTGTTATAGAAAATTTTGTTAAAATTTTCATTTCTATGTAGAAAATTTTGTCAAACTCTATTTCTTATAGCAAAATTTTGTCAAAGTTTTTATTTCTATAGATATTTTTGTCAACTGGAATATATTGTATTTAATCGTCTTTTATAACCTCCTATAGGATGGGGGTAGTATTGATTTTAACATTCCGTTGTAACACATTCGAAATATTGCTCTAAGACCCCATAAAGTATATTATTCCTGGGTCGTGGATGAAATTTGCAAGTCGATCTAGCATGGGAGTTTCGTCGTCGCGTGTCGTCCGTCCGTCCGTCTGTTGGAAATCACGAGCATTCCGAACGCATAACAAGTCATATCGTGATGAAACTTGCATCAAAGGTAGCTGTTATGATGTAGGTCGATGTTATTGATTGCGGCCCATCGGTCACTTTACGTATTCCCCATATAAGGGCTCCAGATTTTGGCTTGTGGAGCTTAAAGAGCATTTTTCATCCGATCGGTTGAATGTTGGAGGTATATGGTGTTGTGGTGATGGTCTCTAAAGACCTGCAAAACTTCGGCCAATCGGTCTTACATTTATATTATAGCCCATTAAAACGATCCCAGATTTGGATTGCGGGAGCTGAAAGATAAAGCGAATTTATCCGATCCGGGTCTGAATATTAGGTAGCGTGATTTGATATGGTCCTCTAACAACATGCACAATTGGTTTACATCGGTCCATTTATATTATATTAGCCCATATAAACCTCACCAGGATTTGCTTGCGGAGCATAACAAGAGAGCAATTGTATCGATCTGAAGACTGATTGGTACATGGTGTTGCGAATATTGAGTTCGAACAGTCATTTCAGAAATTGGTCCCAATCACGTCCATATTATATATAGCCCCAATATCTAACGATCCATGAATTTGGTTGTGGAGCCTCAAAGAGAGTACATCTTCATCCGATCCGGCTGAGATTTGTACATGATGTTGGTATTATTAGGGTCTCTAAACAACAATGCACAAATTGGTCCACTCAAGTCATATTAATATAGGCCTGATATAACGATTCCAGATTTGGCTTGCGAAGCTCAAGGGAGCAAATGAATCCGATCCGGGCTGAAATTTCGTACATGGTATTCGGTATATGGTCTCTGACAAGCCGTGCAAAAATTGGCCCACATCGGTCCATATTCCATATATGGCGCCATATAACGATACCAGATTTGTTGCGGAGCTCAAGAGCAAGCAATTTATCGCGAGTCGCTGAAATTTGAGTACATGATTGTTATAGGGTCTCTACAACATGCAAATAATTGACGTTCAACTCCGTTCAATGAATTATATATAGCTCATATTAACAATCAGATTTGGTTGCGAAGGTCTCAAGAGAAGCAACTTTCTCCATCTCAGGTTGTATTTGGACATGGTGTTAGGTATTATGATCTTTAGAAACGTGCCAGATTGGGTCGATTATCGTCCTATTATATATGCCCATAGTAAAAATTCCAGATTTGACCTCCGGAGCTCTTGGAGGAGCAAAATTGATCCGATCCGGTTCAAATTAGGATGGTGGTACTTAAAGTATTATATGGTCGCTAACAACAATACTAAAATTGGTCCAATCAACAAATTGGTTCCTATCGGTCCATAATCACATTGAGTTCATAGATGCCAAATAATTACCAAAATTTATTCTCTATAGAAATTTTGTCAAAATTTTATTTCTATAGAAATTTTGTCAAGAATTTTATTTTAGAGAGAAATTTTGTCAATTTTATTTCTAGAGACATTTATAGTATAAATTTTATTCGGTCATAATAAATTTTCGTCATTGTCAAGATGGTAATATTTCTATAGAAATTTTATCAAATTTTATTTCTATAGAAAATTGTTTCAAATTTATTCGGTTCGTATCGAGTGGTTGCACTCGAGTCAAAATAACACTACCCAAGTTTTATTTCTATAGAAAATTTGTAAAAAGTTTAATTTTATAGGATTTTTGTCGCGAAAAATTTTATTCTATAGAAAAATGTTTGTTAAATTTTATTTTTGCGTTAGAAAATTTTGATCAATAATTGGTATGTCTACTTTTGTCAAACTGAATATATATACGTATTGGATCGATTTCTTGATTATATATTACACGGTATGGACTGAATATTATCGGAAGATGGTGTTTAGGAGGTTTTACAGATACATTGCAATCTGCAAGTCTTACGCAATTAAGTTAATTCGGACTTGTGATGGCAGTCGATTTTAGGAGAATTTTCTACGCATTTCATTGGATGGGGAGGTACTTAAAGCTTCGGCGCTTTGGCACGAACTTACGGCCGTACAGTTAACTTTGATTTAATTTATTTATACACGTATGGCTTCCGGTATAATTATAGAGACTGGTGTTTAGGACGATTTTAAGATACTTGCAAATCGGCCAGGTTACCGCAACCCAGTAATTCGTTGTGTATGGAGTGTATTAGAAGAACTTTATCTCGCATATCCATTGGTGGAGGTACATAGGTTCGGCTGGCAAATTAAGCAGTATAACTTGTTTTTATTGAATTATTATTCAAACATATGAAGTTTAGAGGAAATTTTTTATCATTATTGGGAGCACGTGATGCAAGTTTAGCATTGGCCGCTTGCTATACCAAGGCGTGGGTTCGAATTCCTGCTTCGAACCGCACAAAAGTTTATGTCAGGCTGTGGATCATCCCACCTCAGTAAACAATGTTGTGACATTCTGGGGTTCAACTTCTCTAGAGTGAGTTTATGAATGAGGAACGCCGTTAGGATCGGCTATAAAAAAAAGGGGTCCTTGTCATTAAGTTAACATCGGAATCGGCGAATAAGTGATAAGTTTTAGAAGTACAGATGTGGGTATCACCATGGATGATGGCATGTTTCTGTATTATCGAACGAAGCTTTTTTCGTATTCCAGACGAAAGAAATTGTATTCGTTTTTATTTCGCAAGGCAAAGGTCATTAATATTTTGTTGTCGATTAATAACGTAAATATACATTGAATGTCAATGAAAAGAGTTAAAGTCATTGTTAAACATTTCAAGTGAATTCTTCAGCAACTAAAAATTTAAAATACTCTTTTTTAATAAATCAATGATCATTCTCATTCAACGAATCGACTTTCCAAAAGTAGAAAACCCAATTCTTCGATCGAGTGACTGCACCTTCTTCGAACTGCGTTTTGTTCGATTATCCGAGGAACAGTGGCATGATAGTCTAGTGAGCATGTACCGGTGCCGACTAACCTAACTAATACTATTATTTGTTGTTTTTTTAACTTGAAACCAATTACGTTGACTAAAATTACAGAGTAACTTAACGAAGGAAGAAGTATGTTGAACTTTTATTTGACTTCCCTTTACCCTGGCATATTATGGATGGAGCGGTGTTTCATCAATACAGACAGTTCTGCGTCAGCATTCTCTACTTGCAGCTATCAAATAATTCGGCGTATCACTAAACCGAAAGACTTACACTTGAAAGCTCTCGAAAACAAAAGATTCGATAGCAGTTCTTTGATTAAATGAATTGTTGTAACCATTTTGTATGTTATAAATTTACAAACCATATAATTGTTACTATTTAAAGAAAAAAATATTATGTATACTTGTTTCTGTCACGCATGTCATACAAATAATTTATGTCCAAAGATATTATATTATATTCACATATGGTGATAGGATCATGTACTTGATGTCGTACATAGTCTGGAGCATTCAATTCATTTCTCACCTTTTCTTTTTCGCTTTTTGTATAAAAGTTGCGATTTAGTTTCATCTTTCAATTGTCATCTATCGAAACCCAACACCCAATGGTTCAATGCAAGTACAAAAGTAAGAATTCGAATTACACTTTTGTCAGGAAATGTTCAGTATCCCAGTTCACAACAATCATTTCTATTTGCTTTCTTTCTATGGGCGAGAATAAAGTTTAGATGTGCAAATATTTTCGCAGTTCTGTGGTGTATTTGACAGGGGTATTGTACTTTATTGTTCTTATGCTGCAGGTGTCAATGGGTGGATATGGCTTTCCAGAATAGCAAATTCTATGAGGTTGAAGCCACTTAAAGTAAATATGAATGTCTTCAACTATTTTCGCTTGGTTGGTTGGATTTTTCATTAGTTTCATCATGTCGAGAAGTATATATTTTCTTTTAAAATTGAAATCGTGAGTAAGAAAGCAAAGACTATCGATGAATCCTGGTCATGATAATCACGAAAATAAATATTTTATTTTTCCGCTTGACAACAACACGACAAGAAAACCGTAGATATGAAACAATTCGGTCAACTTTTTGTATTATAAAGATTTCTAGGAAGCTAATTCTTAAAACGGCTAATATATCCTTAAATGGCCAACTAGGTTTTGGTATTTATCAAAAAGACATGGAAATTAAGATTACACAATGTAAAGATGGGAATATTGGCTTAAAAATTTTGGCCACGATATCGTGAGCAATTTTCTCAATTCGAACTGTACTGCTTATCACTCTCGTTGGTAAGCAGTTCACTTAATATGGATGCCTTACCAAAGAATCTACCACCGTCAATCAATCTGTTGAAACCCCCTCGGCGTTGCCGATTACTTGAAAATATAACTGAAGAAAATCAATTAAAATGGAATGCTTTCCGAAGCACAATCCACAGTTTCAAAATGTGGACACTACATTCGCACAATCCACACTTACAAAATATGGACACTACATTCGATTCAGGTATTATGTGAACCATTTTTTTTTTTTTGAAT
>PGFW01004899.1:31223-42580 GCA_003123925.1 Haematobia irritans
TTTAATTCCTAAAAAAATGTTGTCAAAATGTTATCCTATAGAAAATTTTGTCAAAATTTTATTCATGTGTCTCGTAACCATTGAGTTGCCAATGTAGGTTCTATTGATAAGATATCCAAAATAAAACCCGGACTAGCTTACTAACACATGTACTCATAAGGCCTTGTGTCAACCCTTGCAAATACCTCATTGCATGCAAAATCACACTTGGGGTCAATAAAATGGGCGACTACGTCATCGTTCACAGACAACGACTCCAAGTTGGGAACACGGTTGCCATCGAGCCAAAAATCATCTACCAGAATTTGAAAAAATTTTTACCAAAAAAAAAAAAAATTATCCAATAAAACAAGACTTGTTTGCTGTTTTTTTATAAAATTTTTGTGGTTTTATGGAAAAAAAAAAGTTTCTTCGAAAGATTCATTTATTATTTTATTTTAAAAGTTTATTTATTATTTTATGATAATTCCTAATAGCGACACTTTATTTCAGTGTATACATATCCCTTGAATTATAAATGTGTTGGAGTTTTAAATATTTTTAACTCGCACCAACAAGGAAAATGCTACTTCTACAAAACAGGAGAACTTGCCGCAATGAATTTGATAATATCCTACAATGGGAATTCAAAATTTTAAAAAATGTTATTTAATATTGCTTTTATTATGACAAAATTTTCTCTACGAAAAAAAAAAATTGGCAAAATAAAAAAAAAATGTTGAAAAAATTTTCTATAGACATTTTGGTATATTATTTTTGAATCGAATGGCAACTGTGGTTCCCCTCCCATTCCATTGCATTTATCTTGAATAACTTTTATAATTTTCCATATATATTTCATATTTTATTAAATAAAATTACAATTACACAACTAACAACTATAAACACTTGTAAATGTAATAGAATTAAATATAATCAGTTCTGTTTTTTTTTGTTTGAAATAGTTAAAAGAATTGAAATAAAATCTAAAACTGTACAGCATTCATATGGGATGCATTTTATGCATGGGAATGATTAATACCATAATAAAAAATATATTGCATTTTTTTTCTAACGATATTTAGTATACTCGTATATATATAGAAATAAATACATACATACATTAAATTCTAAACTAAGGGAAATGATTTTAATAAATATATGGATACAATTATCAGTGAAGTAAATGAAAAACAACTGCCTAGAAACATTGGAGTGACAAGAAGTAGAAGAATTGTTCGTAGATTCTTAGGTTGGCAACGTCACTCATCTGGCACAAGGCATCAGTAACAGAACGTTCGAAGACTTTTCGCTTGATTACGCCATTGATCTTCCACAGGCATCCTTTGGAATTGATTACAAAGTCTGGGAACTCCTTTGAGTTTGTTGCCAGATTTCCCACTTTCCTCTTAAACTTTTCGACTGGCCACTCCACTGGTCTGTGCTGCGTCACCCTTTAGCATAGTTATATTTTTATAATTACTACTGCACTGGGAATCGGCTACAGAACGACCATCACCCTCATCTCTGCGACAGAATTCATTAAAGGGGCTGGGAACACGTTTCAGATTGGACAAAGAATTGGGAACACTGGCTGTTAGATTTCCCACTTCCTTATTGACACTGGTGCGTATTTTATTCTGCCTTTCCAAGATATCGGCTGTTGTCAAATCACTGGCTTTCACTATACTTGAGGGCACATTACTTAGCCAGGGTTTGTGGGAGGATTTCTTTTGTACGGTGGCCGCTTTACAGCGACATATTATATCGGCAGGATCACCACAGTTGGGACATACATCTTTGACCGCAGCACTATTGCCATTGGAACTCTGAGGATTTAGAGTTTTGGTATTGGTTGTACTCACAGATGATGATGAAGAGGCTCCACTTAGTTCAATGTCATTTACGGCCTCGGCCAAACTTAGGGCAATTGAATTACTGGGCGCCATTTTGCATGTCTGCTCAGTTTCTTCATAGTTTTTGCTAAGCAATAATTTCGAGAGAGGAGGAGCCAATCCCAGACCTAAATTACGCTCATGATAAACTTCCGATATTGTTGGAGTCATTTCTCTATTCATATGGCGCATAATTGAATCCTGAATGGATTTTTGATTCGATTTGCCTGTATCTTTAGCCACAGCTCCTGTGTGCACCGAGGAGCTATTCGAGCTGGCGGCGCCGGTATTATGATTCGCATTTATGGGTTTCAAATCCTTTTTAGCTTCTTCCATAAGATCACTATCGGCTTGTGAGAAATAAAGATTGGGGGAATTGAAGACCAGTGCATTGTCTTCATCATCGGGCAAATTGATGGGTTTCCGACTGCCTGCTGTATTGTTGTTCGTTGTGCATAGAGGGCCTGTGGGTGGAGTATTTACACTTGAGCCACTTTGGTTAGCTGCGCCCACTTCAGTTCTCACATTAAGACGATCCATAAAGAGAGCATGCTCTTTACTAACCCTGGCAGCCACCGATGACTGAGCACTTCCCAATTTAATTTTTGGTTTTAAACGGAAATGTGACATAGGCAATTGACCAACTTTCAGGCTTCTTTCGAAGTCAGACTCACTGCTATTGGAATCGGTGGCATTAGTTTGGGATGTGGAAGCCAAGTTGGCATTCAGGTTGTTATAGACCGGAGCCATGGGGGCTAGAGGCCTTAGACTATCCACCAAAGGCATATTTTGTCTGGGTGGTGGTAATGGTGGCATATGACCTCCACGCCGTAGAACTGTGGCATGGCCGGAACCTTCCCAATCCGTAGTGGAACTAGCAGAACTTGAGCTATCAGGGCGTCGTCCGCCGGCATTTGGCACTACAGAAATCTCAGGAATTACAGAGTCTCCCAAATATCCCATTCCTGTGCCTGAATACAAATTCCGAATTCTGGTTTGATGGGCCAAGGCCAATGAAACATTGGGGTCAACCGGATTTTGGGTAGTAACCGGAGGACTTGGTGTGAAGGCGGCATCACTTTCACCGCCACCTCCGGGACGTGAAACTCTAACTGGTCCCCTTAGAGCTGTCGAGCCCAAACGACAGTTACTAGTCTTGGTTATATGACTCTGTGATATATAACCATCGGAGAGTTCACTATCTGTGGTATTGTTAAGGCTCGATTGATCCAGTGTGGGATATAGGGCCGAGGAATTACAGGCGGCGCTTGTCGAAGGTAAAGCTTCATTATCTGTACGGCCGCCATCGGGCTCTCCACGTCGTCTGACATATGATATAAAGGCTCCACTGCCAGTGCTTATCAAACGGGAACGATTTATGGGCAAGGGCGGCAATGAGATGCCCATATTTAATGGCGCTTTACCAGAGTCTCCCACCAAAGTTTGATGGGGTGTCGACGATGGTAAATGTTGATGGTTATTTGTGGCATTTGGTAGAGTAACATCAGTGCAACTGTCTTCGATTAGAGACTCACAGCTGCTTGATGAATCCAAACCTAAGCTTTTAGGAGCTTCCTGGGTATCTGTAATTAAAAGGGAAAAATCATCGAAATCATCTAGAGACTTTGGGGCATGATCCTTTGCAGACTTACCAAATAAAGCTAAAAGAGCCTGCAAAACAAATTGGCATATCCTACGATTAGCTTGTTTTCCTGTACGCAAAGTCACCTGATCCTGACCCACTTCGGTCAAATCAAAACCCATAGAGGCGAGCAATTCATGGCATCCCGCCACACGCCAAAGTCTTACCGAGAGAGGAATTTCTATGATAGCTTCAGTCTCAGGACTTCCCTTGGGTGGATATTGAGCCAAAACATTTCTTATGACTGCAATAATATCATCAGCCATTTCGGAGCTGGTCACCAGCTTGGCCAGAGCTTGCAAAGTTAGGGGTGTTAGAGCCAATAGGGCTTGTAGACTGGCCGAGCATTGTGATAGCCTATCTTCAGGATCAGCTTGGGGAAAGAAAACACTCGATGGTATACCATTGGCAGCGGGTTCAAAACGAAATCCTACAGCCATCAATAGATCCTTCCAGCCAGCCACAGGTCCCGCCTTATTCTCGATACTCTTCTGGGTGGTATACATGGCATTCTTCTGGCCTCGATGGATACGCTGCAAACTCTTCTCGACCAAGTGCAGACAGACCCTCAAGGCATCTCGACATTTATCCGGAGTACGCATAAGTTCACACAAGGCATGACCCATTAAAGCAACTTTATTGGATAGACGGACATTACCACCCACCAAAAGGAAGCCAGCCCAGTTGGCAGGATGGGCAAAGTGTTTGGTATGCTGTACGGTTTGCATAGCTTCAGCGAGAGCTCTGTGGGGGAAGAAGGCGATATTAAATTCGAATGGGAAATCTTAAGACTCCGCAGCAGTACTTACCTTGCGGCCCTGGCTCCTTGAAGCAATGAAGAATAGAAAGCTCTTAGCAAAATTTTAGCTGCTGTCTCTGGTACAGGCCACAGGGAAATAAGGACAGCCCCGGCCCCGGCACTTAACCAACTACCGGCTAAATTCGCAACCCCAGATCCAGTTATGGGCTCAATAGAATGATAGGAACTTAAAACCACAAGTTTGGCATTGAGTCTAATGTTCAAGACATCGTTTGCGGAGAGTATGAAATCTGATAATTGGGGCAATTCCATATTGCCTCCGGATAATTCGGGAGTCTCATGATCTCGCTCGGAAGAGTTTTCGGCATTCGAAGATTGATAAAATCTTTTCTGAGATTGTGAATCGACCACATCGCCAGGACTTAAAACTACGGCACCCAATTTCCAACTTAGATTGGCGGCAAAATGCACACATTCCGCCGTGGGGAGTTCCGAGACTATGGCTTCTTTGGTGGCATTACAACCCACTAGTGTCTTAGCTTGTAACATATCGGCCACCATTGCTGCCTCTTGTAGAGAGGCGGGCGACTCTGACCATCTCCAAGTTTCTGCCAGAGTGGAGGGTATACGAGGACCTCCCACCACCAGGGCTGTATTCAAATTCTCCGCTAGCTCTCGGGAACGTAAAATTTTACTCTTTATCCTTAGCGATTGTAGAGAGGGTACTGTAATCAGAGAACATCTCTCTGAGAGATATTCACCATCCTCTTTGGAGCTACGTAATATGGCAAAAGGTACCAAATACAGCTCATTGTCCAATACCAATATCAATTCCTTTCTTCCCTGACGCGAAACGGCTCCACTTGTAGGCAGCAAATCGTCGAAGGGGGCCATCAATATATTGAATAGAGTGTGCAAACAGGAAGGTCCCTGCCACACTGGTAACATGGGAGCTCTACGCGATCGTGATGATCCCTGGAGACTTCCTATGGACCGCGTGGAACCCTGCAAGCTACTGGCCACAGAACCCCCCACCGAACCCAAACTAAACAGAGAACTCAGGGAGTAATTGGAAGAATTCATGAGATGATTACGATTGACCATTCTCAGAAAGCCAGAACGTTCATTGGAAAAGTCATCTAGGAGATTTTCCGTTGAAGAACGCCAACCACTGCCATCACCCTCATGGAGTACCGTATCGGAATTAACTCCCAGATTATCACGAACCATATTGATGTAGCGTTCCAATAGACTTTCCTTGTCCTCCGAATCTTTGGCATGTTCGGCAAGTTTTTCCGAAGACATTTTCAAAGTCTCCTCACTGATTTTAATGGCATGGAATCTCACAATGCCCTTTTGTGGTTGTAGGAACCAAGCATAGAGTTCATCTATGGCCAGACTAAAGTAGAGGACATTGTTCTTGGTGCGATTGACAATATCGTAAATGTGCTCGCTACAGGTCATCATGGTTTTACGAGAAATACTGTTGGTGTCGGGTGTGGAACGGGCCTTACAACGTTCTGCTGCGACTAAGGCATCCTCATTGCGTTGCATGGCCACAAAGATTTGTTGTAGAATGTGATAGCAAGAGGTTTGCAGGTCAAAGAGGCTACTACGAGCCTCGGGACTGCGTTGATCATAGCGTACCGATTCCAAAAGTTGGGCTGCATTTTCCATTTGAAGTTTGGCACCTTCATTATCGCCGGAAGCTCTTAAGGCAAGACCTACGGGAAATAATGGTCATGTCATGGAAAGCTTGATGGAATAGCACAGCCTACTTACCTAATTGATGTCTTATTTTGGCTTCTTCTTCCGACTTATTGATGGCTTGGGCTATGGTTAAGCCCTGTTTGAGATAATTGACAGCTTCCGTATGTTGGCCCATTTGATGGTACACCCGACCTAGAAAAAATCCAGAATTATTCCCTCTCTCTTTACCTAAAACTGTCTTCACTCACCCAAAGATCCACAAGCAAATGTTTTACTCAGATGGTCTGTTGACATGGCCAATTGTTTCTCATAGAATTTGACAGCATCATCATAGGACCTTATAGCCTCATATACAGCTCCCAAATTTCCACAGGCCCTTGCCTGCATATTGGCATTGCCCAAATGATCACCCATTTCCAAATCCATTTTATGTAATTTCATAGCTCCATCATTGTCACCCATCCGCTGATAGACATTTCCCAAGGCACTTGTAGCATCGGAGACCAGTATACGATCTCCCAACTCACGAGCAATCTCCTGTTGATGCTCCAAACAATTTACCGCTTGTTCGTGGTTACCCAAAGCACAGTGGATATTGCCCAAATCACCATAGGCGACAGCCTTGACTTCGGGACTACCCAATTCGTGGGCTACCACCAAACGTTTTTCCAAACATACCAAGGCCTCTTGTAGGTTCCCCAGGGCTCGATGGCAATGACCCATTCCACGATAGGCTTTCTCTTGATCACGAAAACTTTGTAACTCTGTGGCCAATTGCAGATGGCGTTCATGGCATTTGATGGCTTCCTCATAATCGCCCAAGGCATCATAACAATCTCCCAAGTTGCCCAAAGCTCTGGCTCTATCATGCTGCGTTGTTGGTAGATTGACCCGCTCCAAGGTACCCAATTGTTGCTCCAAATATCCTATGGCATCCTCATAGTGGCCCATATTGAGTTTAGCAATACCAAGATTTCCAAATGTCTGAGCTTCCATAGCAGAATCTTGAAGTTCTTGAGCTCTGGCCAATTGATCTTGGTAACACTTCACCGCTTGTGTATAATTGTACAGGGCCATGTGTACGGCTCCCAAATGGCCATGGGCCTTACATTCTCCTTTCAAATCGGACATTTGTTGCCGTAGCGTCAACTCCTGCGTATGGTATCCCCAGGCTTTGTCGAATTTCTTAATGAGTCTATGGGCCAGGCCCAGGCTCCACAAGCAGCAGCCTCCATAGACCTCTCTCGCGAATGGCGAGCCAATGCCAATTGGCGTTGATACATTTTTGCCCTTCCTCAACTTTCTCCCGTTCGTACAAGAATATCTCCAATATTTCCCAAGGCTCTGAATTTCCCAGACAAATGATTGGTCATATGGGCCACTGCTAGAAAATATTTTTGACATTCCAGCGCGGCCTGAGTATTGCTCAGTGCCAGATGGGCTAGACCTAAATTGCAATAGGCTCGACCCATATTGATTTTATCTTGGAGATCTTTGCCAAAGCCAGATCCTGATCATAATAGCGGACAGCCTCTCTAAAATTGCCAATGCAATAGTGAACATAGCCCAGAAAATGGCACGCCTTACCTTCGGCGGCCACATCTCCCAATTCCTGGGATAACATTAAATACTGCTCATAATAGGGACGGCATGGGCGAATTCTTGGCGGGAGCTCAGACAATTGCCCAGGTTAAGTAGGGCACAAGCTTCACCTTGGGTGTCCTTTAGTTCACGGGCTATATTCAGATGGGCTCGATAGTGAATCATAGCCATATCATGGGCACCCAAAGCTTGATAGGCCACCGCCAGATTTCCGTGTGTCGATGCCTCAGCACTGCGATCATTGACCTCCTTGCTGATGATCAACTCCTGTTTGTGATATTTGATGGCTCGCTTCATAAAGACCTGCCGAGGAGTACGCGTTGCCTATGTTACCATAGGCTCTGCCCATACCGCACGATCATGCAATTGCCTGGCTATGGTCAGATGGGCTTGATGCAATTTCGACGCAGCATCGTGTTCACCCAGTAGCTGATAGACAATGCCCAAATTGGAGCAGGCTCTTCCCTCGCCCACCTTGTCTCGTGAGGCCAAGGCCATTTCCAATTGTTTTCTCATGCCATTTCTTGGCCTGGACAATATCTCCAGCACATCGAGGCGCATGACCTAGACCAGCATAAGCCCTGGCTTCAATGTTGCGATCACCCAGCTGTTGAGAAATTCTCAGGACTTGTTTCGTGAAAGGTCATGGCCTGTGAAAAATTTCGCCGATAATGATGACTGGATCCCAAATTGGAATAGGCCTTGGCTTCCTCCACCTGATTGCCCAGTTTACGAGCCAGTCTCAGATGTTGCGTATGGCAGTCTACGGCTGAATCAAAGTCCCTCATGAGCCAAGAAGACAGCTCCAACATTTCCTATTTCTCTAGCTTCCTGTAAAACGAATCACCTATCTGCTTAACCAGTTGCACACACTGCTTATGGCTGGCCAAGGCATTGGGGTAATCGCCTATGGCTGTATAGACATGGCCAAAGATGTCAGGGCAGCGGCTTGCAGCTTGGGTATCTTTGCATTTCATAGCAGCACCAATTGGTAACGAATGAGCGGTTAGAGCGCTCTTTGAAAGACCCTTGGCTAAAATAAGCAGAACCCAAATTTCCATGAGCACGACATTCGCCAGCTGTAGATCGCCAGACTTTTTGGCCACTGCAAATCCTGTTGTTGCATATATCCTATGGGCTTTAATCCAATTGATTGAGCACCCAATGGGCCGAACTAAGAGCACTAAACACCGAGCCTCTTAGCTTCAGTGAACATGAGCCTATCCGTAAAGCAGCTTCCAGCACCGTTACAGCCGAGTGATATTGACCAGCCTGTAATAGCTCTTGACCCACCACTGATATAACCACAAAGGGAGATTGATCCAAATTCATAGTGCGTAATTGTTGGAATGTTGGCTCGAGAGCATGTCTCAAAGGACTCTTAATGGAGGCCTCCAATAATCCCGACAGCAGCTGCTTATTCTGTGGATCTTGACCCAAGCCAGCGGCAAAAGATGCCAAAGCCTCACCATATCTGCCCAAACATTGTAAAGCTACACCTTGACGAAAATATGCTTTCGGCCATTGTGGACACAATTCACGAGCTTTGGTGCTCCTGTAGAGCCAAAGCAAATTGTCCTTGTTTTAGACGAGCCGCCGATCGATTACTATAGAGAATGTAATTACTGGGATCCAATTGTAGGGCATCAGTATAGAGAAGAACAGCGGTGCCAAAATCTCCATTTTGGCAAGCTGTATTCGATTGACGAACTTTCTCTTAGGATAGGGCACGATTCGCCGCAGTTAGCTCTGCATTACATTCGGGTTCATTCTGTAAAGAGAGAGAGAGAGAGAGGCAGAGTGTGGGTGAGAAAGTGGAGACATTAGTTCTTTCGTTCTGTAAAGACAAAATTTTCTAGCGAAATAAGATTTTGACGAAATTTTCTGAAGAAATAAAATTTGACAAAATTTTCTGAAGAATTAAAATGTTGACAACATTTTTTGAAGAAATAATATTTTGACAAAATTTTCTATATAAATAAACTGTTGACCAAATTCTCTACAGAAACAAAACTTTGACCAAATTCTCTATAGAAATAAAATTTTGACATAATTTTCTATAGAAATAAAATTTGTACAAAATTTTCTATGGAAATAAAATTTTAACAAAATAATCTATGGAAATAAAATTATGACTAAATTTTCTATAGAAATAAAATTTTGTCAAAATTTTCTATAGAAATAAAATTTTGACAAAATTTTCTATAGAAATAAAATTTTGACAAAATTTTCTATGGAAATAATCGTAAAGTTATGAAAAAAATTCTGTAGAAATAAAATGTTGACATAATTTTCTATAGAAATAAAATTTTGACAAAATTTTCTATGGAAATAAAATTTAACAAAAATCTTGGAAATAAAATTAGACTAAATTTTTCTTAGAAATAAAAATTTTGACAAAATTTCTATGGAAATAATCGTAAGTTATGAAAAAAATTTGTAGAAATAAAATGTTGACATAATTTTCTATAGAAATAAAATTTTGACAAAATTTTCTGAAGAAATAATATTTTGACAAAATTTTCTATAGAAATAAAATTTTGACAAAATAAAATAAAATGGAAATAAAATTTTAACAAAATAATCTATGGAAATAAAATTATGACAAAATTTTCTATAGAAATAAATTTTTGACAAAATTTTCTGAAGAAATAAAATTTTTACAAAATTTTCTATAGAAATAAAATTTTGACGAAATTTTCAGAAGAAATAAAAATTTGACCAAATTTTCTGAACAATTAAAATTTTGACCAAATTTTCTGAAGAAATGACATTTTGACAAAATTTTCTATATAAATAAAATGTGACCAAATTTCTCTTATAGAAATAAAATTTTGACCAAATTCTCATATAGAAATAAAATTTGACAAATTTTCTAAGAAATAAAATTTGGAAAATTTCTATGGAAATAAATTATGACAAAATTTTCTGTGGAATAAAATCTTTGGAAAAAGTATTTTCTATAGAAATAAAATTATGACAGAAATTTTCTGTAGAAATAAAATTCATGCAAAATTTTCTGTAAAATAAAATTATTTTACAAAAATTTTCTATTGAATACATCGTAAAAGTATGAAAGAAAATTCTGTAGAAATAAAATATTGACATAATTTTCTATTAGAAATAAAATTTTGGCCAAAATTTTCTGTAGCGAATAAATTTTTGGAAAAATTTTCGGAAGGAAATAATTATTTTATCAAAATTTCTATAGAAGGATAAAATTTTGACGAAATTTTCTGAAGAAATAAAATTTTTTGACAAAATTTTTCTGTAGAATAAATTTTGACAAAGATTTTCTGTAAGGAAATACAATTTTTTTTATAGCAAATAGAAATTTCGACCGAAATTATCTATAGACATAAAATTTGGATAAAATTTTCGATAGAAAAAAAAATTTTTACAAAAATATTTCTATAGAAATAAATTTGACAAAAATTTTTATAAAATGAAAACTTTTGACAAAATTTTCTCATAAGCAATCCAAATTTTGACAAAATTGTCCTATAGAATTAAAATTTTGACAAAATTTCTAATAAAATAAAATTTTTGAAGAAAACATTTCGTAAGGCATAAAATTTGGATTAATATTTTCTATAGAAATAAAATTTTGACAAAATTTTCTATAGAAACAAAATTGGACAAAATTTTCTGTAAAAATAAATTTTGCAAAAACTTTTTATAGATAATAATTTACAAAAATTTCCTATTAGAAATTAAATTTTGAAAAGAATTTTCTATAAGAAATAAATTTTTGAAAAAAATCTAATAT
>PGFW01004899.1:44987-55652 GCA_003123925.1 Haematobia irritans
GCGTATAATTGTACAGAGCCATATGTACGGCTCCCAAATGACCATGGGCCTTACATTCTCCCTTCAAATCGGACATTTGTTGCCGTAGCGTCAACTCCTGCGTATGGTAGCCCAAGGCTTTGTCGAATTTCTTAATGAGTCTATGGGCCAGGCCCAAGGCTCCACAAGCAGCAGCCTCCATAGATCTCTCTCGCGAATGGCGAGCCAATGCCAATTGGCGTTGATNGTGTATAATTGTACAGGGCCATATGTACGGCTCCCAAATGGCCATGGGCCTTACATTCTCCTTTCAAATCGGACATTTGTTGCCGTAGCGTCAACTCCTGCGTATGGTATCCCAAGGCTTTGTCGAATTTCTTAATGAGTCTATGGGCCAGGCCCAAGGCTCCACAAGCAGCAGCCTCCATAGACCTCTCTCGCGAATGGCGAGCCAATGCCAATTGGCGTTGATACATTTTTGCCCCTTCCTCAACTTCTCCCGTTCGTACAAGAATATCTCCAATATTTCCCAAGGCTCTGAATTTCCCAGACAAATGATTGGTCATATGGGCCACTGCTAGAAAATATTTTTGACATTCCAGCGCGGCCTGAGTATTGCTCAGTGCCAGATGGGCTAGACCTAAATTGCAATAGGCTCGACCCATATTGATTTTATCTTGGAGATCTTTGGCCAAAGCCAGATCCTGATCATAATAGCGGACAGCCTCTCTAAAATTGCCAATGCAATAGTGAACATAGCCCAGAAAATGGCACGCCTTACCTTCGGCGGCCACATCTCCCAATTCCTGGGATAACATTAAATACTGCTCATAATAGGGGACGGCATGGGCGAATTCTTGGCGGGAGCTCAGACAATTGCCCAGGTTAAGTAGGGCACAAGCTTCACCTTGGGTGTCCTTTAGTTCACGGGCTATATTCAGATGGGCTCGATAGTGAATCATAGCCATATCATGGGCACCCAAAGCTTGATAGGCCACCGCCAGATTTCCGTGTGTCGATGCCTCAGCACTGCGATCATTGACCTCCTTGCTGATGATCAACTCCTGTTTGTGATATTTGATGGCTGCTTCATAAAGACCTGCCGAGGAGTACGCGTTGCCTATGTTGCCATAGGCTCTGCCCATACCAGCACGATCATGCAATTGCCTGGCTATGGTCAGATGGGCTTGATGCAATTTCAGCGCAGCATCGTGTTCACCCAGTAGCTGATAGACAATGCCCAAATTGGAGCAGGCTCTTCCCTCGCCCACCTTGTCTCGTGAGGCCAAAGCCATTTCCAATTGTTTCTCATGCCATTTCTTGGCCTGGACAATATCTCCAGCACATCGAGCCGCATGACCTAGACCAGCATAAGCCCTGGCTTCAATGTTGCGATCACCCAGCTGTTGAGAAATTCTCAGGACTTGTTCGTGAAAGGTCATGGCCTGTGAAAAATTTCGCCGATAATGATGACTGGATCCCAAATTGGAATAGGCCTTGGCTTCCTCCACCTGATTGCCCAGTTTACGAGCCAGTCTCAGATGTTGCGTATGGCAGTCTACGGCTGAATCAAAGTCCCCCATGGCCAAGAAGACAGCTCCAACATTTCCTATTTCTCTAGCTTCCTGTAAACGATCACCTATCTGCTTGACCAGTTGCACACACTGCTTATGGCTGGCCAAGGCATTGGGGTAATCGCCTATGGCTGTATAGACATGGCCCAAAGATGTCAGGGCAGCGGCTGCAGCTTGGGTATCTTTGCATTTCATAGCCAGCACCAATTGGTAACGATGAGCGGTTAGAGCCTCTTTGAAAGACCCTTGGCTAAAATAAGCAGAACCCAAATTTCCATGAGCACGACATTCGCCAGCTGTATCGCCCAGACTTTTGGCCACTGCCAAATCCTGTTGCATATATCCTATGGCTTTATCCAATTGATTGAGCACCCAATGGGCCGAACTAAGAGCACTAAACACCGAGCCTCTTAGCTTCAGTGAACATGAGCCTATCCGTAAAGCAGCTTCCTGCTTCCAGCATACCGTTAAGCAGCCGAGTTATTGACCAGCCTGTAATAGCTCTTGACCACCACAGATACTCACCACAAAGGGAGATTGATCCAAATTCCATAGTGCGCAATTTGTTGGAATCGTAGGCTCGATGGAGCATGTCTTCAAAGGACTCTTAATGCGAGGCCTCCAATAAACACGGCGACAGCAGCTGTTTATTCTGGGATCTTGACCAGCCAAGCCGAGCGCAAAATATGCCTCAAATGCTCACCAATATCTGGCCCAAAGCAGTTGTAAAGCTACACCTGACGAATATATATGCCTTCGGCCATTGTGGACACAATTCAGCGTATGCTTGTTTGGCATCCTGTATGGGCCAAAGCAAAATTGTCCTTGTTTTAAACGAGGCCGCCGATCGATTAGCTATTAAGAATGTAATTACTGGGATCAATTGTAGGCATCGTGGTTGTAGAGTAGTAACAGCGGTACCGGCAAAATTCTCCATTTTGCAAGCTTGTATTCGGGGATGTTGACGAGACGTTATCTCTAGGAATAGGGCACGAAATTCGCTCGCAGTTAGCTCTGCATTACATTCAGGTTCGATTCCTGCTAAAGGAGAGAGAGAGGGAGAGTGTGGTCGTGAGAAAGTGGAGACATTAGCTTCTTTCGTTCTGTAAAGACATAAATTTTCTTAGCGAAATAAAGAATGTTTGACGAAAATTTTCTGAAGAAATAAAATCTGTGACAAATTTTCTGAGAATTTAAAATTTTGACATACATTTTTTGATTAAGAAATAATATTTTTGACAAAATTTTTATATTAAATAAACTGTTGACTAATCTCCTACAGAAAACAAAAACTTTGACCAAATTCTCTATATGAAATAAAATTTTGACATAATTTTCTAATAGAAAAATAAAATTTTGACAAAATTTTCTATGGAAAATAAAATTTTAACAAAAATAATCTATGGAAATAAAATTATGACTAATTTTTTCTATAGAAATAAAATTTTCGTCAAAATTTCTTATAGAAATTTAAAATTGTTACAAAATTTTCTATAAAATAAAAATTTTTGACAAAATTTTCTATGTGAACATAATCGTAATAGTTATGAAAAAAATTCTGTAGAAATAAAAATGTTGACATAATTTTCTTATTAGATAATAAAATTTTGACAAAATTTCTGAGGAATAAATTTTGACAAAATTTCTGAGAAATAAAAATTTTAGAATCAAAATTATCTTATAGATAATAAAATTATTTCGACGACTTTAAATTTTCAGATAAAAAATAAAAATTTGTACTCAATTTCTGAATTGAAATAAATTTTTGACTAAATTTCTGAAGATAAAACATTTTGACAAATTTTCTATAGAAAAATAAAACTGTGACTCAAATTTCTCTTAGAAATAAAATTTTTGATCAAAATCTATGGATATAAAATTTTGAACAAAAGATATCTTATGCGAAATAAAATTTTGACAAAATATTCTATGTGGAGAAGATATAATTTTGAAACAAAATATTCTATAGAAATAAAATTTTGACAAATTTCTATAGAAATATTAAAATTTTGTGATTCAATAAAATCTTTCATACATGCGAAATAATCGTAAATATGAAAAAAAATTCAATGTAGCGAAATTAAAAGTTGGATCTATATATTTTCAGATATAGAATATAAAATTTTGACAAAATTTCTGTAAGATAATTAAAATTTTTACAAATTTTCTATTAGAATAGTGAAAATATTTGTACGAAATTTTCAGAAGAAATAAATATTTGACCAAATTTTCTTGTCAAGAAATTAAAAATTTTTGACAAAATTTCTGAAGAAAATTAACGATTTTGAACAGAAACTTTTCTGATAGAAAGTAAATATGCTTGACCAAAATTCTTCTATAGAAATAAAAATTTTGACCAAATTCTCATATAGGAAAGTAAAATTTTGACAAATTTTCTATAGAAATAAAATTTTGACCAAATTTTTTATCGGAAACAAATTCGACAAAATATTCTATTCTTGAAGATAAATATTATGACAAATTATTCTATGGTAAATTAAAATTTTGACAAAATATTCTATTAGGAAATAAACTTATGACAAAATGTTTCTTGTAAAATAATATATTATGACAAAATTTTTCTGTTAAATTAAAATTTTGACAAAATTTTCTATAGAAATAAAATTATTACAAAATTTATCATATGGAAATACTCGCTAAAGTTATGAAAAAAATTCTGTAAATATTAATTAATTTTGACATTAATTTCATATTTAGTAAATAAAATATTGACAACTATTTTCGTAAGGAATTATAGATTTTTTGACAAAATGTTTCTGTGTAAAGAACTAAAGTTTTTTACATTAAATCTTTTCTATAGAAATAAAAATTTTGACGAAAATTTTCCTGAAGAAATAAAAATTGACCATAATTTTCTGAGAATTAAAATTTTCTTTTATTTTTTCTTTCTTTTCTCTGGGACAAATTTTCTTGATTAGATATTAAATTTTGAGCAAAATTTTATCTGAAGAAATATACATTTTGACCAAAAATATTTATATAAATAAATTTGGACAAGTCCTATAATATAATAAAATTTTGAACCAAATGGTCGTCTATAGAAAATCAATTATTTTTGACAAAATTTTCGAAGAAATAAAATTTTTGAACATAAATTTATCTATTATAAATAAAATTTTGACAAAACTTTCTGCTTAGAAAAGAAAAATTGACAAATTGTTTCTTGTCTTAATCAATAATTTTTACATATATATTTCCTCATGCTATATGAATAAATGAGGAATTTTCGTATGGAAAAAAATGTGACAAAATATTTTATTTCGTATGTAAAAGTTTTTGACAAGAAGAAATAAAAATTTCGCTAAAGGAACTACAATAATTTTTGGTACAAAATTTTGCTATTATAATTTCTATTAGAAATAAAAATATTGACAACATTCTTCTGTCAGGAAATAAATTTTTTGACAAAAATTTTCTGAAGAAATAAATTTTTTACAAAATTTTCTATAGAAAATAAAAATTTTTGACGAATTTTCTGAGAAATAAAAAAGTTGACCAAATTTTCTGAAGAATTTTAAAATTTTGACAAAAATTTTCTGAGAAATAATCATTTTTGACAAAAATATTTTATATAAATAAAAATTTTGCACCAAATTCCATAAGACAATAAAATTTTGACCAAATTTCTCTATAGAAAATAAATTTTTGACAAAATTTCTGAAGAAATAATTATTTTTCGACAATAATTTTCTATATAAATAAAATTTTGACAAAAACTTTCTGTATGAAAAAATAAAATTGACAAAATTTTCTTTGTAAATCAAAATTTTGACAAAATTTCTCTGTAGATTAAAATTCTCCCTGATTGAATAATTTTCTATGGAATTATAAAATTGCTGACAAAATTTTTCTATGGTAACAGTTTTGGACAAAGGAATAAGATAAAATTTTCAATAGGAATATACACATTTGTGACAAAATTTTCTTATAGAGAATAAAATTATTGATTAAAATTTTTCATATAAGAATAAGTAGGTTTGTAACAAAATTTTCAAGTAGGAAGTAAAATGGTTGGAAAGAATGTTCAATTGCCTGAAATTTAAGTAATATATTTTAAATGAAATATCATTTCCTATGAAAATAAAATTTGTTGAGTAATGGGAATTTTTTATGGTAAATGGAGAGATTATAAAGAAAACAATTCTGTAAAATTAAAAGTTTGAAATAAATTTTCTATAGATATATAAATTTTGATCTAATGTTTAATTAATTTTTGGTATCTATAGATATAATTAGATATACAAAATTTCTTTACTTAATTTTAACAAAAAAATTTTGCTTAAAATTCTTTCTTTAGTAGAAAATTAAGATTTTTTGACAAAGATTTTCTATAGAAATAAAATTTATTACAAAATTTTCTGATGGGAAAATTAATTCGAACAGCAGGAAAAAAGTTGTGTCCCAGTTTTGACAATATTTTTCTTATATTGAATGTGTCTTAAAAATATTTTGAGGAATTTTCTATGGGGAAACAAAGTGAGGAAGTTTGATAAATATTTTCAATAGAAATTAAAATTTTGAACAAAAAAAAGAAAATAAAATTTTGATCAAAATTTCTATAGGATATAGATTTTTCGTACAAAGCAAATAGAATTTTTCTATAGAAATAAAAATTTTGTGACAGAAAATTATTTCTTATAGGAAAACAATGTTTTGACAAAAATTTCTTTAGCAGGAAGAATAAGAAGGGTGTTGACAAAATTTTCTATAGTAGAAAAATAAATTGGAAAAAAAAATGTCGGAAATAGAATTATTAAATTTTTAGCAAAATTTTCTTGGGCTAGAAATAAACAATTCGTACCGAAAGAAAGGTGAAAATTATCTATATGTAAATTAGGATTTTGAGGGAAAATTTTCTATGGAAATATAAATTTTGATTAAAATTTTCGTAATAGAAATAATATTTTTAGGCCAAAATTTTCGGTCGGGTTGTTGTATAATTAAAATTTCGTACTGACAAGAAATTAAATTTTCTTACGAAAACTAAAAATTTTGATAAAGATTTCGGTATAGAAATCATTTATTATTCAATATATTTCTCTAAATACAATTTCGCGAATATATTGTAATATATATTATATTATATTGAAAGATTTGGGACTAAAATGTTTTCTAATAGAAATAAATTATTTTGACCAAAGATTTTCTTATAGCAAATAAAATTTTGAACAAAAATTCTATATGCAATCAAATTGAACAATAATTGTCTATTAGTATAGATAAGAATTTGGACAAGGATTTTCTTATAGAAATAAAATTTGAGGAAAATTTTCTATAGTAACATAAAAATTGCTAGAAAAATTTCTAATAGACACATAAAAAATTGAAATAAATTTTTCTATAGAATAAAGAATTTTGACAGGAAATGAGTTTGGCTATAGATTAATATAAGCTTTTGACAAAATTTTCTATAGAAAAATAAATTTACAAAAAACTTCCTATAGCAAATTAAATTTTGAAAAAAAATTTCTATAGGAAATTACATTTTGAAAAATTTCTATAAATAGCATTTCTTTTTTTGATTTTGTAAAAATTTTTCTTTTTTGTCTCAGTGTAGTCTTACCCTATTAACATTCATTTTTGTATTCCCATTGGCCTTATGTTCACTCCTCTTAATTTTGGCAAGTACAAATAGTTTGTATACCAAATAATCCATACTTCCACTATTGCCTCATCGTCATTTTCATCATTATCATCATCATCTTCTGGTTGATCATTTGTTTTGTTCCAGTACTGATAATTACATTGGAATTATGCCTTCATGTTGCTCAGGGGAAATTGCCCTTATTGCCCTCCACTTGCCTTTTAGCGGCTTCGTAAATGGAATTCTGTTAAGCTTTTAACGCTGGATGTGTGTTTTTTCTCCTGGATAGTAATTTATTAAAATTAATTTCGCTGGCTCTAAAAAAAGTTCTCAAAGGCAAAATGCATCCCAATGGCCTAGAAATGCCAGCAATCATTTCAGATTGAGTCACGTTTATACGTCCGAAAATGTTAAATTCCATTGTTATTGTTGAAGTGGTTCTTCATCTTTCTTCATTATACTGCCTCTTTCAAAAAGTCTTCTTCAAGTGCCACAATTGTTATGTCTTGAAAAATATTCCAAAATGTGTATAGTGATTGTCGTGTTGTTGGCGCGTTGATGAAGATGTGGTCTTGAGTTTTACACCATCTGGATCTGTGAATTGGTGATTGAGATTTTCTTCGTCGTTTTGGATTCATCATTTAAATTTGAAATATATTAAATTAGTTCTAAAGGAAAATAATCCAGTACTATTAGTTATAGATATTGACTAAATTTGGTGTAGCAAATATGTCGCATTATAAAGCACACCCAGCAGTTAGGGGGGGTGTGCTAATTTTTTGCAAAATTCGAGTCAAAAATGTGTTTTGATTTTTTTTCCTTTGAATCTACATAAACTAAGCCTGATGATTAGAGATTCTAATCACAAGTTTGCTTGGAAATTTAATTTTAATTAAAATCAATCTATGGCGACTTTAATCATTCATCCTCCGGCGAAAATGTTAATAAAAGAGGTATGGTTCGCTGCTTCAAGGAACTCTCCACATAGTTGCAATGTTAATTCGAGTATATGTTGCACAGGGTTATTGATTAAAAAGTAAGGTATCTAATTTCACCTCAAGAACACAGACTATGTTCAATGGATTTATGGAGGGGGACTATACAAAAAAATAAATCTATTTTAAATAATGAGCCGCAAACTCAATGGTATTGTTTGTTCTTATATGGACAATGACGAAAATTGTAGCATTGAGGGACGATGAAAAAATGCTATTCATGAGTGTATAAGTGCAGGATCCTTATAAAGAATTTTGAACAATTTCAGTAACAATAATGGATAATAATTTAATGTATTATATTGTACGAAATTAGGTTTCTACTTAGCCTTCAATTTGATATTTCGTGAGAATATTACGCTTAATATTATAATAAAAAAGCAGAAGCACAGACCAATTTTTTTTTTCAGTTTGACAAAATTTTCATTATAGAAAAAATATTTGAGTGTGGTTGGAAATTTTTTATGGAATAAACAAAATATTTGACTATTGAAAAATTTTATCTAGACAGAATGAAATTTTGACAAGAGATTTGCTAATAGGAAGATAAAATTTTGACAAAGGATTTCTATAAGTAGATGAGAAAGATTTCGGATTCAGATTATATCTATAATATAAGGTTTTTGCTCAGTAGAAATAATATTTTGCCATTCTGTTTCATTTGATGTGTGTTTTTATTGTAGGGTGTTTTGTTTGTTCTTTAAGCATTGTGTTGTTTTTTTATCATCTATATATACTCTATATTTCATGACTAAACTACAAGTGTTAGTCTTAACAACAGAAGGGAAAAGAAGTTTGTCAAAATTTATTTGGGCCAAAGCCCGTATAGACTGTAAAAAAAAAAAAAAAAAAAAAAAAAAAAAAAAAAAAAAATGATGTTGATGAGCGCACGTTGAGATGAAAAACTGCTTACCAAGAGCAATTGTGTCCGCGAAATGTCCGGGAATACTCAATGCTTTGAGGATTTATAGAACATAACATACCATTATTGTCATTTATTTATTTATTGTTTATATATCAAATACAAATGCAAATATAAAAACAAAAAAAACGAAAAATATATACCGAATTTTTGTCATGTGACCAATTTAATTATCCCTGGAAGTTGCTATAAAAAAAGCAATAGACTTTATATCTATTTTTTTTTAAGTTTGAGATTCCCTTTCTCCTTAGCAGCCCTTGTCCAAAATATTAGTAAAGGATAAGGCACTCTCTCGTCTCATCCAGAATGGACTATAGAGATTGCAGGTTAAAGAAATCCTCAACATCGTGAATTGTGTGAAATTCAGCATAAAAAAGAGCAAACTTAACATTTCCTTTTTTTACAATACGACTTTCAAGAAAAGTAGTAGGGATTGTAATGAAAACAAAAAGTAGATTTTAGGATTTTTTTTTCCAAAGTCTACTTTAATGTTTTTTTTTCAAAACTTAAACAGGCAAGCTTAAAATTTTCAAAAATTAACATCTCCAGTATTTTTTTACTTTTGGAAAGGTTGATTGTAATAAAATATAAAGCCGTTCGATTTTTAAGATTTTTTTTCAAAATTGGCTTTTATGGTTTTTTTTTTTTTTTTAATTTTGGAAGGATTGATGTAATGAAATTTAAAAATAAGTCTATTTCTTAGATTTTGATTGTATTCTTCTTTTTTCAAACTTTAAAAAATGCAACTTTCAACTTTTCAGTTTTTTAAAAAATTTTATTTTTATTTTTTTTAATTTAACGAAAATCAAACCGCCGATTTTAAATTTGGTTGTGTGCAAAAGTCGACAGTTAATATTGTTTTTTTTTCGAGAATTATTTAATTAACGAGAAAGCATCTTTCGACTTTTTAGTTTTTTCTTTTAAATTTTGGGGAGGTGGGCTTTGATTGTAATGAAAATCAAAAAGTGTCGATTTTTTAGATTTTTTAAAGTCGAGGGCTTTGATTTTTTTTTTCTTCACAAAAATTAAAAAGAAGGCAACTTTCAACTTTTTAGTTTTTTTTTTTTTTTTGTCAAGGCGTGTGATTGTAACGAGAAGTGCGGAGAGCTGGGTCGATTATTTATTGCATTTTTTCAAAGGTCGTTCTATTAATTTTTTTTTTCCAAAATTAAAACAAAAAATATTGCAACTTTTCGAGCTGGTATTTAAAAATTCGTTTTTCAGTTTTTTAATTTTGAAATTTGCTGATTGTAATGAAAAATCAAAAAGTCGATAGGGGGGAAAGATTTTTTTCAGATTTTTCTCAAAGAACGATTTTTTTTTTTGATAAATTATCAAAAGCTGATGACTGGTTTCAACTGTTTTTCACTTTTTTTAATTTCAAAGTTAATATATTTTTTTTCAGAAAAATAAAACAACTTTCGGACTTTTCATTATTTTCATTTTAAAAGGTTGTTTGTATCAAAAACGTCGATTTTTTTTTGACAAAAATTTTTCTATAAGAAATAAAATTTTGTCAAATTATCTCATATAAAAAGTGTAAAAATTTTGTGCGAAAAGTTTTATTTTGTCTATTGATAGCAATTTTCT
>PGFW01004902.1:11051-21620 GCA_003123925.1 Haematobia irritans
AATTTTGAAAAGTCTTTCTATAGAAATAAATATCTTGAAAAAAATTTTCTATAGAATAAAATTTGAAAAAAAAAATTTCTATAGAAATAAAATTTTAACAAAATTTTCTATAGAAATAAAATTTTGACAAAATTTTCTATAGAAAAAAAATTTTGAGAAAATTTTCTGTAGAAACAAAAATTTCTATTGCAAGAAAATTTTGAGAAAAATTTTCTATTGAAATTTTGTATAGAAATAAAATTTTGACAAAATTTTCTATAGAAAAAAAAATTATAAAATTCTCTATAGAAATAAAATTTTGACAAAATTTTCTATAGAAATAAAATTTTGAGAAATTTTCTTTTGAAATAAAATTTTGACAAAATTTTCTATAGAAATAAAATTTTGACAAAATTTTCTATAGATATAAATTTTGAAAAAAAAAATCTATAGAAAAATTTTTGACAAAATTTTCTATAGAAAAAAATTTTGAGAAAATTTTGCATCTATCTCAGATAAATTTGACAAAAATTCTATCTAAGAGATATATTTATAGTATAACATCAAATAAACTTGTATTACATCAACGAATACATAGTACTGATAAAGCACAAAACAAACGTTTTCAGTGTGAATTCTGTTCGGCATTTTTTGCCACGTCATCAAATCTAAAATCGCATAGGCTCACACACTCTACTCAACGCAATTACAATTGCAAACAATGCAAAATGACATTTAAATCGAAAAGAGATCTGAAACGTCATGAACCAATGCACAAAACAATACGTGATGTCTTTTGTGAGATTTGTAGAAAATCGTTCACTAAGCACTCATCGTTAAATGCCCATCTGGCGATGGTTCACCGGCGAATAAGGAAACACAAATGTACCGAGTGCGATAAGATTTTTGGCAAAAAATCAAATCTTATAAATCACATGAGGTAGGTTGGAATTCTAAGCGAGAGACATCACATATAACAACCAAGTAGAGAGGTGAGATGATGATGAAATTTCTCATACTTTCACTTTCAGAATTCACAGTGGGGAGAAACCGTTTGAATGTGGATTGTGTTATTGGAAATTTACACAATCATCTGCTTTGAAAAGGCATATGAAAACGCATTTGAAAAGGTAAGAAAAGAATTTTCCAATTCAAAATTATTTACATTTTTAATAATGGCTATCTTATATTTGTAGTTCACCAAGCAATAACGAGAAAATCTAAAATGAATGTCCGTCTCCCTGGAATGAAAAAATGTAGACCGAGGTTTTATGTTTTCTTCATATATTCTTCATATAAACGTAACAAATCTGGACTTGTTCGCGGTTGAACAACTTTTAAGGCATATTCGAATTCGGACATTGTCACTTCGGTAGCATCGAAACTTTCCTCCAGTGTCTTTAAGGCAGCCTCATGACACACAGCTTGGATTTCGGCACCCGAATAGCCCTTTGTGCAATCAACCAATTTTTGGAGATCAACATTCTCCGATAAAGGCATTTTTTGTAGCTTGATTTGGAAAATTTGTCGTCTTGCTTCGTCATCTGGCAAGCCTACATAGATTATACGATCGATACGACCAGGACGGAGAAGAGCTTTGTCAATCATATCGGGTCGATTTGTAGCAGCTACAATGGTAACATTTTCCAAGGATTCCACACCATCCATTTCGGTTAAGAGTTGTGTAAGAACTCGTTCCTTAACTGAGCTCCCTGAACCACCTGAAGATCCTTCGGCCCGTTCACCACCTATTGCATCAATTTCATCAAAGAATACAATTGCAGGAGCTACTTGACGAGCTTTACGGAAAACTTCTCTTACAGCTCTCTCCGATTCGCCAACCCACATGGAGAACAACTCGGGACCTTTAATGGATAAAAAGTTCAATTGGCTTTCTGTGGCCAAAGCCTTAGCTATCATAGTTTTTGAACATCCAGGAGGACCATACATTAGAAGACCTCTGGGAGGTTTAATGCCTAAACGTTTGAATTGTTCGGCATGTTTCAAAGGCCACTCAATGGCCTGTTTCAATTTTAATTTCAAATCATCTTGTCCTCCAATATCGGACCACCTTACATTGGGACATTCTATTAAAACCTCACGCATAGCTGAGGGCTTCACAATCGTTAGGGCCTCATTGACATGGGCCAATCGAAGTTCTAGTGATTCTAAGCTGGAAAATTTTTTCATTGCTTTCAAGGTGGCATTGTAGATAAGGTTAGCCAAATCGGCTCCCACAAAACCGTGAGTAATTTGTGCAATTTCTTTTATGTCCTCCTCACTTAGTTTATGATTTTCCATTTTTCGCAATATGCAATGTAATATCTCCTTTCTTCCCTCAGGTGATGGAGCAGCCACTTCTACTTCACAATCTAAACGGCCACATCGTCTTAGGCTAGGATTCAATAATTCCACATTTGATGTGGTGGCCAAGACAAAACACCGTTGTGCTTCTCTCTTATTGGCCAACGTATCGAGTAAATTAAAAAATGCAATTGCAACTCGTTTTACAACTTCATTTGATTCATGCTTTGGACAAAGATTGTGAACATCTTCGATAATCACCAAGGATGCTTGTGGATAGTGATTGAATACCTTATCAAATTGGGATGTTAAATTTTTCTCAGTTTCTCCCAGAAATTTACTAAATAATTCGCTGGTATTTAATTTTAATATTAATGGTTGATATACCGACTTCATTTGATGTTGAGTTTGTAGAAGTTTAGTAGCCATAGCTTCACAAATAAGGCTTTTACCACAGCCGGAAGAACCATAAATCAATAAAGCACGAGAAATTTTTACACCTGAAAAACAAAAAGAAGATATGTATATGTATCCAATTATTTTTGATTTCTGTAAAAAGATATAAAAAGAAAAAAATAATATAAAAACAGCTTTATATACAAGTAAGGTCATTTGTAGGTCCGTTGTAGTGTCATCAATACATATTAAGTTCAATGATAAGAGATTCCCTTTTTGTAACACTTAGATGAAATCTGCAGTTCATGTACCTGATCCAGGGAACAATTCGTTTAGTTGTCTTACTTTAAAATAACATAGTGAAGAAAGAACTAATGCCCGCCCTGGTCCTCAACATAATCTAAATTTGCAAAAATTCACATACATACAAATCTTTTTCAATATACTAGGGGTGTTCGGAGGTTTTTTTTAATATCTAAATGCATATCACATCACAGAATAACGATACCAAGTTTAATATTGGGGACGCTATATTTATTATTGGACAGCGTTAATACTTTCACTTTATATCCCGTCTTGTGGGAAACACACTAGTAGGAAATTAGGGTATTGCCACAACATGGGTTTTCCTTAAGATACCACTATTTTATATACGAAAAATATTGGCTTACATAACAATGAACTTACGACCTTTAACTAAGGTATAACACAATTTCAAGATTAATTTGTCTCGTATCCGTGGGAATAAATATAATAAGAGGTTCGATCTGAAAGCAATTCTATTGCCATCACTCTCGTCCTTTGCTATTTCATGAATTTTATGTATAATCTCAACGACGCAACTTTGCTCCGCTAACGAACACAAGATAATTTGTTAAACAAGAAGCGAAATATTTGATCACAAGTTACCTTGTTACTTTGCGACTGTACAGGAGATGAAGTGGGTTCAGTATCGAACACATGCGAAGCGCAAACATGGAGCCAATTATTCGTGAAACTTATCTTTGTTAGCGAGTAGTATACCGACCCTATTTGCGCTTTGGCTTTTAAACTCATAAAAACAAGGCCTCTCCTCACAATCGTCTACCTTGCGGCTACATAGCCATGCTCAAGAGAAGTAACAAAATTTTCCAGATATCCACGATCGCTCGAGGGCTTAGGAATTGTTTAGTTACAATGGGTTTAATGTAATATATCAGTGTAGCATTCTGTTTATGAAAGATTCATAGATTGTCATATGCATTAGTTATTAAGATCACGTTGTGGATTTCAGGCACCATGGTGTGTCTAATACGTAAATAGTAAGCCAAGATAGTCAATATACTATGACAGTACCGAAGTCATTTGAATATTAATTGATACTCGATAACTAAAACACGAGCCTACCACACAGCCAAAATTAAGATCCAGTGAATATGTAGACCACAAATAAGATAAATATTAAGTTTGTGGCTATATATGAGATAACAGTAATTTTAACAATATCGAACTAGAAATTTGTGGTACCCGCGAGAGAATAAACGTATTGATGAGCGCGCATCTATATCACTTTCCAGCGTTTAAGCGTATCGCCGATGTTCTGAATAAAATATATGACATAAATTGAGCCGCATTTGGATGAAAGAGCTAACCAGTAATTTCAATAAAACATTCAGCCTTCAAAGAACATGCGCCATTGCGTAGCAGATGACACGCAGAAAAAAGATAGCACGTAGTATGTTGTTTGTGTTTTGTGGATCACGTCTTGGGATCAGAATCAAATCAAAAAAATGAAGAACCGAATTCCATCAAGGAGGTATATCAAAAGATGCTACGGCTAGCGAAGAGCTCATATCAGTTATACGAGAACTAGTAATTAGCACGGCTAATCAAATGTTGAACTATGTACATAACAAAGATGTAATAAGATGTGGTTTTGCCAAAAATGACGGACAGTAAATAGAACTTTGAGAAGGACATGTGGTCCCATTATACAACAAGATAATGGACGCTACATCCACAAACAGCTCGCGATTCTATGGCGCCTATAAATTTGTAGGCCATCAACCGAATTCGCGTGTAGAATAGAATAACATTCTCAAGTAATATGTGACAGCCGGTAAGTTTGCCACCAAGACTTCAAATATCAGACGAAATTAGACGCCTTTCCATTACTACTAAAAATAATCTCGAGTGAAGAGGGGCTGTAAAATTCTGATCGCACGTTTAACATGTCACAGTCTAACGATGTCACAGCATCACAGGACTAACTATCGCGAGAACAAGCTAATCCATCGATTTGAGAATGACACACTATTTATCACCGTTGACAGGAAATAGCGTGGCTATTCCTAGTCCGAAATGCTGTCAAAGATAAGATGCCCCAAAATTCGACTGTTCCTTGTACATGTGACTTACACCACAATGAAAGCACTATGGACAGGAGCGCAGTACTAAGTCCATTAAACGATTCCAAAATTATCTTTCAAAATAAATAATGTATGAGACCAATCTAACTTTCACCACAATGAGATAACGATGAGATTCCTATACACAAATTATCGTTGTTACACATAAATTTTTAAAAATAGCTCGAATCCAACGGCTATTTAACTAAGAAATTCTACTCGGTTATTTGTATTAGCACGTGAAATAAATAAAAACCATTCACGAAATGGCATACAAAGTGGAAGTTCCATCTAATTGTTCTATTAAATCAATTAATTATACAATTAAATATAATTAATTCAACAACATCATATATTTATATAAATCTGAAAATATGAGATTCCACAATAATGGATATGTAGGGAGCATCCTCAAGAGAAAAGAAAATGTTAATTTTAATCGTTCTCAACGCATAAGAAATTTTGGTTACCTATTGGTGGATTACTGATTAATTATGTGTCTGGATTTGCATAAATGATTCTATCTTAAATTGCAAAAATAATTGAAAATTCGAGACTGAACTATCGGTCAGTGATGAAGAAAATATATTTATTATTGTGTGTGGTTAGTTAGATATGGTCGTCCCCTCACGCTTCATATAAAGCCACAAAAATATAAACCGATCAACGACAGATATGTGACCTTTCGCTCCTCCTCGGAGTGAGCAGGGAAGAAATCACATCCAAAATTCCATTCATCGGTTCCGAATTTTGGCATTCTGGAGAATGCCCCAGATAACGGATGTCAAAGACCTAAGATTCTCCATTCGCACAAATCCTAATTCAACCAGTGTCCCATGATCAAGAAATGGTTCTTCATAATCGAGTAACCATAAATATTATAAGTCCCACGATGATTTCCACTCCTCCCCCCAATCAGAAAAAAATTTAATCGCGAACATATCTTGCAATCTACAAAAGAATTTTTATGAATCATGAAAAGGTTGGTACTTAAAGGAAATCCAAATAATACATTAACGAAATCTGTGATTGATATACAACAATTTGTTACAATGTGATGACTAAGATACAATCACATAAATAATTTTAAAACTAAAAACCATGGCCAATAAAAGTTGGTTTCTATAATTACATCAATTAAATTCCATTTAAATCCAATATTAATGTGTTATTGACCACCATGATAACATATCCTCATGGATCCAGAGATTATCGTGTGATTGATAGATCATAGTGTATCTCTCATAAAATAGACACAGGATAACAAATTTCTAACCGAGTTACAGTTTTTGAGATTAAGATATCAAAGGAGATAAAACAAAACAATTTTGAAGCTTGGAAATTTCATCCAACGACATGCGAGTCGTTCATACGGTAATCGTCAACCAATTGTATAGCCTAACAGGCTCCTACATCACCCGGGGTCCTAGAACTGGAATTTATCTGCCTTTTCTTGTCTAATATATAGTTAAGTGCACAATATGGACGATCTTTACAATTTAGTAAAATAGTCCCTTGCAGAAAAAATCGGATCCCCAAAGATTCTACAAAGCGACAATACAGTTGCAATCACAAGTATCTACTTAATTACATACCCAAGTAATCGATTGATGATGACAGTTCTCCCCGAAGGGAAGTTTCTAACGCAATCCATGTAAAGGGTTACATAGCGAACACTTCCCACCAGGCCTGAACGACCTTAACGGCCGTATATATTTGTTATTAGCCAATACGTTCACCGAGCGAACATGGTGCCTTAAAAGATGTTAGCATGTTTTGAAATAGTCACAAGCATGTTTCTTCCCCGCGTGTACTTTTGTTCTAAATTCTGGCCTCGCAAGCGCGCGCGACAAAAAAGGTCAGCTACTGTTGTCATAAAGTATATCGTAGATTTATGTAGAAAACTCCATAAAACTCTTTCACTTTCTGAGCGAAACTATAACAAAATAGTTTGTGCTCTAAATATATCATGTACTAGAGAATAAATGGTAGCTCAAAACCAACTATTAACATTTTTAGTAAATGCAAGGTGATTATAAATGTTTTAAATCAGAGACTTACAACCAATTAATGATTCATCATCCACCTTTGTTAAACCAGTGTAATAAAACAACGAAACCAAATAACACTCGATATCTCAATATAATTTTTCAGCGATTTGGGATGGTAAACTATGGACTATGTTCGTTCTAAATAATCCAGATAATGAAATTATATAGAAAGTTACCGCTACCAAGGCGCGGTAAAACCTTGCCGCGTAACCTAATGCTATTTGTCTGATGCGCTCGTATTCCTGCAGAGACAACTATCTTGTGCAGTACCCGGTTAATATGGTATTTGATTAATTATATATATTATGTCCTGATTGTTGCGTAGTTTAAAAAAAAATTCTGTCCCCTGATAGATAATGTGTGGTAGTTAAATTGGCTCGTCGCATACGAGAGTTTGTTATATAGAACACTCTACCAGATTCAGTCCTATATTTTATATTTTCACGATTACTTTGGATTATTTTCCTAATAACTTGTTTTACTATCGCTTAAGGAAAAATTGTCACTATGAACTATTGCCGATTTTTTTTTACGGGCGGTGGCGAGGCGCGCGCCGAGACATATGTATATTTATATATTTATCAAAGTGTATTGAGGTTTAATCTGAGCATATCATAAACAGTAGATACCATCATTTTGTAGTCTACTCCAGAAGTAATGTTAATGTTAGCACGAGCATGTAATTATTTAATTATCTCTCATAGATGTTTTGATAGAGTCTTCTAGCGAGAGCGTAAGTGAACTAATAGATAATATGATCGGAGTTAACCTTTCAAGATAAACCACCGTTAAACGGCATTGACCTGTTTAATTGTATCAACAAGACCTAGCTCCTTAGGTCAAAATGCAGTACCAATATCCCTCTCTGACGTCCCTGAGATGGGAATGAGCTATATATTTCATTTACCTTACCGCATTTTTACACTGGGTCATTCTATTTGACTTGCGAACATATATCATATATATTCAGTTCGATCCGAACTAAGGTCAAAACTTAAAATTTTACTGTTCCATTGCACGATTCTTAGTAAATTTCGTAAAACAAATGTCCACAGCGTCTTTAAGTTGGTGGTATAGTAGATGTTGACTCTCATTAGACTGAAGAAACAGTGAACCCCCACCAGGAAAGAAAATTTCGTTAATTTTAGAAAAATAGAATCATTGTAGAAAATTTTAACTAAACTGTTATTAGAAAGCATGAATGTCACACGATTACTCAAATATAAATAAATTATTAGACAAAATTATATTTTCCTGTTATTAAAAGTAAAGGATTTCATAGATTGAAGGAAAATGGAGTTCCAAAATTGCACAAAATGTCTTTAGTGGGCCATACAAAGTCACGATGGAACCCCCGCATTATTGGTAACCCCGGCCAACATTTTTTATAATTTTGGGTCACAGTCGTAAATACCAACTATCCAAAAACTCCTCGGAAAAGCGGCCGTCACTATTGAGAAGTTTACCACGCAAGTTAACTTACACTAAAAAGTACGGCATGAGGCAATTATTAGGTACCCTTCCGATACATTTGGAAGGACCGGCCAATAAGAGGCGCCTTCCAAACAATCAGACAAGTGGCATTTTAATATAGTTGTATAAAGAATCATTGTGGTTAAGTAAACACGATTGTTTAGATGTTTATTAATTTATTAAAAGCATTTAAAAAATCAAATAAATAACATTTATACGACTATTCACCATCCCATTTAACATATTTGTATGCATTTAATAAAAGTAAAACTAAATTGTAGAAGGCTTAGTTTGTGCTTGGTGTTTTCACAAAATAATACAAATGGCTGCTTGTAACAATAGTGAATGGCAAAAATACTTCATGGTGAAAATAGTGATGGCAAAATACTATCCAGCAAAGTTGGCGATTTTTTGCAGTGTCACTTACGAGTCTGGGTAGCGATGAGATGAAAAAAAAAAAAAATGGAACTTGAAAATGCTGGCAGGGAAAAAACAAAATTTTAAGAAATTCTAAACTATTTTGTGGGAGATTCGAATTTAGTTAATCTTTATGCTGCTGTATAATTTTGTCCACACGGTTTTAGTTTATTTAACAAATGTACGCAAAAAATTATTAAAGTCATGGGAACTTTCTTAAAACGTAATAACTCCATGAACTAAAAGGGAATTGAAGCGGCTTTTAGTGAAATATATAGGGTTTCACATTTTTTTTTTTTGAGTGTAACATACACTACGGGGGCCAAAGATTCATGTTCTTAAAATACGAAGCTAAATTTGCTGAGCATAAAGAACTTTCCCACATAAAGTTTGTTTCGAAAAGCACTACAGGAGATGTTAATGATTTCTCTAAAACTCAAACAAGATGGTCTTATAAATCCAGAAACTGATAATAGTTCATAGGTAAAGTCTTTAAATTTATCTTCGGGAAGTGTACTGTGTGACACTGCTCGCTTGATCTGTCCTCAAACCCCTGAATTTCAAAGGAAACCCTAATATTTGATTCATGGTGGTGGTATTTAAGATTCGGCCCGGCCGATTAATACTGCTTGTTGTATACTTGTTTTTTTTTCCATTTTTCAAGGATCCCAACATCATGGCATGTTTTGACATCCCTATTAATGCTCCGTTTTTATAGATTCCATAATGAACAAAACCGTTTAACTATTCCCACCTTGTCAAAGAAATGTTAAATAGACAGTGAGAAAGGGCGAAAATCAGTCAAGTTGCTGAAATATAAAACATCTCGTCCTGGCATTATGTTTTAAACGATTAGGTTGGCTGAAACAAACAAAACTTTATCTGGGGATACGATAGCATTAAAAACACAACACATTAAGAATATTACTTGTATTTATGTATGTGTATTAACAAAACGTTTACTGCGCTTTGGAGGATATAATATGCAGCAATATATAAAAAATATCTTTGGTTCTTGAAAATACTTTAGGTAACATTTCAGAACATAAACATTTTACGACTTATTGTACCCTCGATCGATTTTCTTTTTTCTGTACTTCTTGTATTTGTATGTATGTCAACGATTCACAAAAGGGTTTTGGGCAGCACTCACTGATAAGAGTGAAGTTCAAAATCGGTGGCATCCTATAAAGATGTTATAGCCTAAATATGTCTACAGGGGCCATCTATCTAACCTATCTTAGTCTCGACCAAAATCTAAAGTTTTCAAAGGTTTCGTTTAAGAAAAGGCAATACTAATATCCTGTTTCTTATATCGACGAAACATTCGAAAGAAAAGCAATCACTCGAGTTCGAATAATTTGGGGTTCTCTATTTTTGAAAATTCATTTCGTTTGTATGAGAATACATTGATTATAAAAAAATGAGTATTCTCGAATTTTTGGTCTGAGAATTCAAATTTTAGCAATAAAATATGAAGTTGCCTTTCCAAATAGAGAAACCAAAATCAATTTTCTTTCATTAGAAATACAACAAAAAGCTTTCGTTCCGATAATACAGGA
>PGFW01004912.1:19193-29656 GCA_003123925.1 Haematobia irritans
ATCGTTAGGTTAGGTGGCAGCACCGCATGTACAGGCTTCACTTAGAACTCTTTCAGGGGGGGGTCCAATTGTGATACACATTTGGGTGAACCTTCTCTCTCGTGATCAACTGACAGTGCCTCGCCCGATGTCCGGGATGAGTTAGACCGAGGTCAAGACAAGAGTCCCTCCTTTCTTTATAGGCCGGCAGGTTCGGAACAGGCGGTTCCACATTGCAGTGAGACCACTTAGAGAAGGTCTTGAAACCCTCAGAAATGTCACCAGCATTACTGAGGTTTGGGATAATCCATCGCTGGAAAAACTTTTTTGGTGTTCGGTCGAAGCAGGAATCGAACCACGACCTTGTGTATGCAAAGCGGGCATGACCAAACATTTACGGTGAAAATAATCCCGACATATGTTGTAACTATCAACTACCTCGTTGCTTCCAGAGGTACACCACAACAAATTTTTTGCAAAAATTTTCTGTATTCTTTATTATTCAAAAAGTTAGTTCCCTTCTAAGATAACGATAACCAACGTGATTATGTTCTGGATGAATTCATACAAAATTGGTAGATGCTATTTTAGATTAAAAACTGATTGATGTGGAGTCTATCGCTAAGATTAAAGTAAATGTCATTAGATTTAAGACTTCTATAAAATAAAGACAGATCGCTAGACACGAAGTAAATCTTTAGGTTTTAGCTTCCATGTGAAATATTGGTGGGGTCTAAAATTGTTTGAGGGTGGCTTAGCCAGCACCTCCACAGAGATACGCAAATGGTAGTGACTATAAATGTTTCTTTTTTCATTGGCGATTAAATTTCTTCACATGAGCAATATAAAACGTTTGCAGGGATATCATACTACATACGAGATTTGTTGTGGTGTTTATTTGCTTTTTGTGTTGTTTTCGTCCCTAATTGCATGCATTTCATTGCGATTGGTCGTGCATACGCTCCTCAACACCCTCCACTTACTTGTTGGTGTGTTCATTGCACTCGTCATAATTAAGAAATTGAATTGCATTTGTTTTATTTTTTTATGGCGGGAAAGGAGACTGACCTTACATTACGTCCGTGTATCTCATCATTTATCGCACCCCAGCCACATGTAAAAAAAAATAAATATTATGTAAAATTTCAATGACCCTTGTGTGATATATGAAACTGGGTATGCGACATAAAATTAATAAGGGGGAAAAACTTTTTATTTTAATTATCGATGTTCAGGAGTAAATATTGAAAATGTAATTGATTACAAATATTGGTTTAATCAGCAGAGGGTTATATTTGGTGATATACACTAAACGGTGGTTCAATCATAATGTACTAAATATGTTATATACACGCTAGGAAAAAAAGTTTGAAAACGATACCGCAACTGTTGAGGCGTTGCATGCGCTAAATGCCCAGCAAAAAATTTGGAAGTTCTTCCAAAGGCACAACTTTGAAGCACTTCCAGAAGATGCACTCCAATGATGTTCTTTATTTTAACAACTCAGAAGTTCTTTTAATTCATTTTTTATAAATGGTTTTTTCATATTTTTAAATGTTTTTAATTTTAACTTTTTTTGTTTCAAATAGTTTAAAAACATGTAGAAAATTATAAAATAGTACAAATCATTTAAATTTTATACGAAAAATGCTACAGTCAATCTAAAATTGTGAAATTTATTTGAAAATATATTGAGTCAAACGTTTTCCTCAAGCGTATAGAATCCATTTAAAATTATAAAATTTATTTATTTGGACAAAATATCACAGAATTTTTTAATTTAATCCCAAAAACATTTAAACATCCAAAAAAAAATTCGGAACACACCGTAAAGAAGTGATGCAAATTTCAGCTGCAAACGACTGTTGAAATGGAGGACTTCCGTCCTATTGGCAAGGTCCATGTTAAATTTCAATCGTCTGCGTCAATTTAATACACCGGTCCGCGATCCAAAGATCATTTTCATTAACTTTTTTGGCGAACGCTTTTTTGCTGGGTGCTCGTGAAATAAAAAATGAAAGTTCAAAAATTGTATTTTGAACGAAAAAATTCACTTCATATAATTCAAGTAAAATAAAATTGGGTGGTAGATAAATATGAAGGTGAACCCTTTATCCATCTATATTTATAGATATTTATTGTCGAAATTATGAGGAATACTGATTGAGTTAGACAACATTTAGGCCGGGTCCTCACCGAAATAAATAATTAAATATATAGCGATTGGGCTCATAAATACGAATCCTGTGTCCGCTGTATTTGTTATCCCTAACATATCTTCGGGAATAAAGGAGCAACGTTTTATTTTTAAAATTTTGACGATTCGCTGTACTATGTTAAATAAAACAAGTTATATCAGCAGAAGTTCAGGCCGGGCCGTATCTTAAATATAACCACCACCACTCCCGATAAATGTAGTTCGACTTACACTATATTCAGATTCTGGATTTATAAATGGGTAGATACGGGTCAAAATTTGGTCAATATAACTTGACGTATTTCTTTCAATTTTGCATGTCAAAAAACCTAAACACCCTCATTTTGAAGGTGTGTGTTGTGTAGAATGTTGCTCCTTTATTTTGATTTTGGAAATTCACTCTTCAGTTGTCAAAATATGCCGTCACAGACAAGAAGAGCAGGTATTCAAAATTTTTGGCCTCGCGCATCGCTGATAAATCCTGAGACTACTTCGCACGGCAAAGCTGGCAAAATCGCCTAAAAGTTGCCGAAATCAACGTTACAAATGTAATTAAAGTGGTTTGGGGAAACGTTTTTGTCGAACAGCCGAGAGCGATCGGGGATGACCGGAAGCAGACATAAAGAGTGTTGCCGGTAGTTTCAATGCGAAACCCTAACCTTCTTCTCCGAGATGGCCCGCAAATAAAGCTGGTGTATCGTCATAAACGCGTTGCATCGAGCCAAAAAAACGAGCCGGACTATTCGACTTACAAGAAGGCTAGTGGGACCTCCAAATCGGATGATAACAAAATACGACGGCCAAAGCGCGATCGCAGGAGGCTGTAACGGACGATGCTGACGAGATTTGACTGCGTGGTAATGGACGAAAACGAAACCTACGTCAAAGGCCGACTTACAAGCAGCTTCCGGACAGGAGTTTATACGGCATAAAGGAAGGGGAAATGGTTAGCCAATATTTTCAAGCCAGACATAAAACTGTTCAAAGTTCGCAAAGAATATATCTTGGGATTTGCAAGCCATCATTACTGTGGCTTGAAAAGCAGCATTGTACACCAAGAAATTTACGTGAAAGAGTGGTTTGAATAAACGGTCTGCTGCTTTCCTGAATGAAACACGGTTCGTTCCGTACTGTTTGCGGATTTGGCCAATCTTGCATTACGGTAAAAAGGCCATGGAGTTGGTACCGCCGCCAACAACGTGCAGATGGATCCAAGACAAGAAACCTCCCAACACGCCAGAGTCCGCCCAATGAGAAAATACTGCGGCTATTTGTCAAAGCGGAACCTAAAGAAGACCAAAAAATTGCTAAGGCGAGCAGCAGGTTCAGGCAAACTGCTTTCTGCCGGCCGAAGATGGTGGACATGTGGCTGTATCAAAATTCTGATTGCAGTTGTAAAGCGTGAGGCCGGAATTCGGATTTGGAAAGCGAAAGCCTAACTGAATATTTTTCGCTGAATCTTATACTAATTGAACTTATAATTGAATTTTAATTTGATTATATTTTATAAATAAACCGATTTCACCGATTTACACGCGTTTTCCCTTGACCAAGTTTTGACCGTTATCCTGTAACGATCCATTTTTGTTTGAGTTTTAGAGGAATCATTAACATCTCTTGTAGTGGTGTTAAGAAAATTTAAAATAACGTCTTGATTTGAAATCTTTAAATCTGTAGAAGTAAAATCCGGGAAATTTTACATTGATTTCAAGCAATTTTTCATGATCAAGGCGCCTTCTACACCCTCAAGAAGTGAAGTCGGTCTAATATGGAAGGCATTACCAAATGACCGATAAAAACTTATCACGTGACACTTTTTAGTGAGCCTAAAAATACCAGAAATATTTACAATTTCAGGCAAATCGCGAATAAAAAACTACGGTCTAGAAACCCCAAGAGTTAAATCGGGAGATCGTACTTATGGGGCTATACTACAATACTGGACCGATACTTTAACGTTTTCGGCACACCTCTTTATGACCGCGAAACTACCTCTTAGAATTTCCAAATTCAGGCAAATAGGATAAAAATCTTCCGGATTCATATAAGCCCAAGACCCAAATCGAGGAGGTCGTTTCTATTATTGGGGAGCATACCAAAACATGGACGGTACTCACAATTTTGGCACACGTATTTGTGGTCCTACAATACCCTAGATTTCCAATTTCAGGTAAATTGAATTAAAAAACTTGCGTTTCCTATTAAGCCCAAGAAGTAAAATCGCGGAGGATCGCGTCTATATTGGGGGGCCTATACCAAAACATGGGACTCGATACTCACCATTTTCGCACACCTCTTTATGGTCCTAAAATACCTTCAGATTTCCTAATTCAAGATCAAACTGGATAACAAACTACGGTTTCTATAAGCCCAAGAACCCCAAATCGGAGGTCGTGTTTATATGGAAAACATACAAAAACATGACCGATACTCACAATTTTTGGCACACGTTAAATTTTGTGTCCTACAATACCTCTAATTCCAAGTTCAATAAAAACTGCGGTTTCTATAGCCCAAGAAGTATAAAATCGGGAGATCGGTCTTATCTATGTGGGCTATTTACCAAAACAGGGACCGATTACTCACCATTTTGCACACCTCTTTATTATCATAAAAATAACCTCTAGAATTTCCATTTAGTAAAATTGCATAAAACTTGCAGGTTTCTATAAGCCAAGAAGGTAAATCGGGAGATCGGTCTATATGGGGGCTATACAAAACATGGACCGATACTCACAAATTTTTGCACAACGCTCTTTCATTATCATAAAATACTCTAATTTCAATTTCAGGTAAAATTGGATAAAAACTACGATTTCTATAAGCCAAGACCCCAAATTCGGGAGGTCGGTTTATAATGGCGGACTATATCAAAACATGGACCGATATAAGCCCATTCTTCGAACTTGACTGTCTGCAGACAAAAGACGAGTTTGTGCAAAATTTCAGCACGATTGCTTCATTATTGAAGACTGTAGCGTGATTACAACAGACAGACGGACATCGTTATATCGTCTTAGAATTTCTCCCTGATCAAAAATATATATACTGATATAATGGTCGGAAATCGATATTTAGATGTGTTACAAACGGAATGACAAACTTATTATACCCCCGTCACCATTCTATGGTGGTGTGTATACTATAATAGTTCATATTTCCTAAAATGTCAGAAGTTTTGCTGTAAATTGAGTCATAAGTCTTCTAAATGAGTAAATTTTACTAAAATTGTACCTGTCTCGAACTTCGTCAGCGTAAAGACATTTTAACAATTTTTAAATTCAATTTTTTTCTTCCAACATATGAACTTTTATCTTAAACAAAAAAAATTAATTATTTGTAAAAAATTTCTTCAATTTCACAAAAGTAATTAACTTATTTGTAACATGTTGCAATTTAGAAAACTATTTATAGTTAAATCTTTATCTAAAATAAACCTACACTTTTCTTCCACGGGTGGGCGTCACTTTTTTTTTGGGTGTGTGTATTGTAGCTTATTCCATTTTCATCGGAAAGATTCAATAAATTATAGTAGAAGATTATTTCGGAAGTGAAGATTGAAACAGGGAAAAAAAACATGAATAAAACCAATCACAAATTGACAGAAAACGCTTTTAATTACGAAAATGTTATTTGTCTTAGCTTCATCTTTATCGGAACCATGGACTTTACAATGCAAGATACAGATAAATAACATATCTATTTAAAAATATTTATAATTACTTTTTACTACACTTAATAATAATATTTATTATGTTTAAATATATTATCCTTGTATTTATTATTATTGTTTTTTTTTTTTTTTGAATAAAATGAGAGGTTACCTCCTAATCTATGTTTTACGTCAATATTTTTCTAATTCATAACAATTATTTTCTGACATACAACTCTAATTCTAATTTTCAATGTCAATATTTTCATTGCAATGGAATGAAAATTTAATGGGATTTTAATAATATCTACACTTCAATAGCTTCAATCGGAAGAGAATTAGAAGACATATTCAAACTACACAAAAACAATTTCTGGTCTATAACCAGCAGACATATTAGGCTAGAGAGCGGAATAGCGAGGTACTCTACAATCTGTTCAATTCAATATCTGTCTGCTATAATCTTTGTCTTCAATTCAATGTTTTTTTTTCAAATTTCAATTTATTTTGTAGTTCATATTACACAAGATATAATAAAAAATTTCAAATCACTGACAACGGTGACTTTTTCTAAAAACACAGTTTGTCATTCTTCTGGTGGAATTAGCCACATATAAAACTCGGATAGTCTAGCCTGCTAGACCAAGCCAAGCGCGTTTTCAAGTCTGAGAGAAAAAAAAAAAACAGAAAACAACACAGTCAAGCATTGAATTATCCACAATTTTGCACCAATTTTTATCAAATCACGTTTGAACAAAAACACAAGAGAAAAAAAGAACTCGAAACAAAAAAAAAAAAAAAAACAAAACGTCAGATTTGCTTATTTCTTACCACAACGACTTTGTGAATGTGAGTCTCTATTAATCGTTCAACAGTAGTTAGTTATGTGTGTGGGGGTCTTTAGGCTATGTTGATTTAAATGCATACAGTGGCTCAAAACACACAAAAGCAAAGAAATTTAAATTTATATCTTTACAGAGATTAAAACCATATGATTTTGTTCATACGAAAATAAAAATCGAGTCCAATGTTTTGAAATGTCGGCAGTCTCGAATGATGTGAAAATCAAATATGATTTCTGTTTATTGGACAAAATACTGACTTCCACTTAGACTTTGTTGGTAAACTAATTACTAATTTTGAGATTGAACTTTCCAAATCCAAATGTATCAAAAAGATTAAATTATTGGGGATTTATTTTTATAATTTATTCTTATACCCATGCCACCATAGATGGTGGTACATTAACGTTTCTCATAAGACCCAATAAAGTATTATATATATTCTTGGGTCCGTGGTGAAATTCTGAGTCCGATTCTGAAGCGATTGTCCGTCCGGTCCGTCTGTTAAATCAGCGCTAACTTCCCGAACGAAACAAGCTTATCGACTTGAAACTTGGCAGCAAGTAGTTGTTATGATGTAGGTCGGATGGTAATTGCAAATGGGCCATATCGGTCCACTTTTACGTATAGCCCCATAATAAACGCGCCCCAAATTTGGCTTGCGATTGCCTTAAGAGAAGCAAATTTCAACCGATTCGGCTGAAATTTTGTACATGATGTTTTAGTATATATCTCTAACAACCATGGCAAAAATTGGCCATATCGGTCCATAACTACATAATAGCCCCCAATACTAACACTGAATCCCCCGATTGCTTGCGATGAGCCTCTAAAGAGAACAAATTTCAACCGATTCGGCTGAAATTTGGTACAATGATTGTAGTTATCGTCTCTAAAACCAACCAATGCAAAACTTGGTCCATAATCGGCCCTTAATTAATATAGCCCCATATAAACCGATCCCAGATTGACCTCCGAGCCTCTTAGAGGAGCAAAAGTCACGATCGATTGAAATTTTGGTAGGTGGTGTTCATATATTGTCTCTAACAACTAAGCAAAGTGGTCCATATCGTCCTTAATTATATATAGCCCCCATATAATAAAGCCATAACCAGATTTGACCCCGGAGCCTCTTAGAGTGGCAGCAAAATTCATCCGATCCCGTTGAAATTTGGTACATGTTGGTGTTTCGTATATGGTCCTCTAACAACTATGGCAAGAAATGGTCCATATCGTCATAATTATATAAGCCCCATATAAACCTTCCGCCAGTATTTTGATGCTCTTCGGACCCTCTTGGAGGAGCAAAAATTCATCCGAACTGGTTGAATAAATTGCAGACGTGTGTTAGTCATAAGGCCGCTTTAATAACCATGCCATAATTGGTCATATCGTCATTATTAGTTATATATAATGCCGATCCCATATCACACAAAAATCTTAATCATGGTGCCACTCGAGCCAAAAATAATCTACCAAAATTTTAGTTTCCTATACAAAACATTGTAAAATAGTTTATTTCTATAGAAAATTGTTTGTCAAAATTTTATTTTATAGAAATTCTTGTCAACATTTTGATTTCTATAGAAAATTTTTCCAAATTTTTTTCTATAGAATTTTTTTCCAAATTGTACTTCTATATAAAATGTTGTCAAAATTTTATTTGTACAGAATTTAATTAATTATATATTTACTTATATACGTATTTAATCGGCCTTTTTTAGTTTAATATATACCACGTATGGACTATGTGGTATATATTACGGTGTTAGGAAGTTTTAAGATACCTTGCCATGGGCAAGTGTTACCGCAACCCAAGTAATTCGATTGTGGATGACAGTCTTCAGTAGAAGTTCCTACGCAATCCATGGTGGAGGGTACATAAGCTTCGGCCTGGCCGAACTTACGGCCGTATATACTTGTTACTAATTGAAAGCCGAGAGTTTTTATATCCAAATTAATGATTCTTTTTTTTTTTTTTTTTTTTTCAAAATTTCGTTGCGTAAGAAAGGATTTTCTCATTGTTTGTACCAATCTACACATGTTCCATGTTTCCACCAAAACGAAGTTTTAGACAAACGAAATTCCCCTTTTTGTATTTTGTATTTTGTTTATGAGCAAAAAAATTCGACTTTTTAACAAACGATTAAAGCGATATCTCTTATATCTTTTGTTTCCATTGAGGAAAAATTAGCGTAAAAAGACTTTGCTTGTCTAAAATTTCCTCAGAAAAGAAAACTGTTTCTTTTTAGTGTACACCGAATTTTCCAAGACATTCAGTATAGTCTGAACGGCAACTCATTTTGGGTCTTATATGGTAACTTTTTGATAACAAATGTATCAAAATATTATCGGAAACGACATTTAGATCAACAAAGTTTTCTTTTGTTGCTAAAGATGTTTCATTTAGGTCAAATAAAGTCTGTTGGGGACAAATTTGCAACAGGGGCACAAGAAATAGATAATAAAAAATATATGTTAAAGAAATCTTCGTTGGTCTATAATTTCGTTTGGGAGGAGAGAATTATTCTTTGTGTGTTTGGTTCTGTGTAATCTATGAAATAACCGATTGACTACGTTGGACATTACTAGTTGGGTGTTCAATCTTACAAAAAAAAATTATGGCACTCCCAAAAATAGAAAAAATTAAACGGCTGATATTCAGAAAAATTTACAAATGACCTATCAAAACAAACATCGATTTTTTTCCACTCCCGATGCAGTCCGTTTGAACAAGTATTAGAAAGTACACTGAAAAAAATATTGACCTAATATGGAAGATTGTGCATCTTTAAATTTTAGAACTCGAAATTTACAATTTGACATTTTAATTAAAAGAAAGTTTATAATCCTTGCTTCAAAAAATTTTTTTCATTAAATTTAGGACACAAATCTTGAAATTTTGCGTCCCTCTGTTGAAGTTGTAGATCTTTGAAGTAAGGCAAATGTTCCTTAAAATAAAGAAAAACATTTTTAATTTAAAGAAATCGTCTTTAACTCAACTGACATATTGAATTTTTAAATTTAAGATAAAAATGCTTCAAATATAGGCTAAGACTTATTTTAAGGATTTCAATCTTTGGTTTAAGTTTTTTTTTTTTTTTAACATTAAAAAAACAGTTTTTACTTTGAAGTACTTGGCATAATTTGGATTTTGAAACTGGACTTTGTTTGTACATGAATACCTTTATTAATAAATATCGCAACAGAGAATAAAAATTCGATGAATGAGATCTGTATCCAATTTTAATTTTATCGATCCTAGATTTAAAGCCAGGGAGGTCCCTAAAAATTTCTTTATTTTAAAAAAGCCGCATCCTTGGCTCAGAATCAATACCAAAATCCTTAAAGAAAGGTCCAAGTAAACTTTTTTTGTTTTTGAGTGTACGCACTTAGGCTATTTTAAGTGAAAATTTAAGTTTTGGACAATAAAATTTCACAAAAAATAGAAAATCAATAAAAAAGTAAAAACAAAATATTACAAAAAAAATTGCATCCCCGCTGGGATTTGAACCTGTGTGGTTCGACTTTTTCACTTCCATGGATGTTTGCAAATTACGAGAATATATGCCGAATGTAACAAAATAAAAACTATGTATAACATGAAAAAATTTTAGAAAAATATTTGTTAAACATTGCCGCTGGTGAGATTTGAGCCAGAGTTTTTTTTTATTCATAATAATAATTCATGCCATGGTGTCATATTAGGTTCATAGCACAAACATTTGAAAACTATAAGAAAATAAGAATGGATCCAGTAGTTGTGCAATATTGGCGCAGAAGCGATGAATTT